>OZ014524.1:399437339-399701339 GCA_963966055.1 Lathyrus aphaca
GGATATTCTAGACATGGTGGTAAACCTGGATAGTTCTGAGAGGAGTGTCATTCACACATTACTGTAGTATTATGATGCTTGGCTCAGATGCTTTAACTTTCCTGATTTCCAACTGGGTCCTTTGCTTGAAGAGTATGCTCTGATTTTGGGGGTGTCGCTTCAAGATCAGGTTTCGTTCAATCCAGAAATGACAAGGCCTAATCATGCTAACATTTCCAAAGCTCTTTATTTGAGCTCATCTGAGGTGACTGCAAACCTAGGTACTACCAAAGTTGGGGTATCTGGTTTGTCTTTGGACTTTCTGGTTAAAAGGCTTGAAGAACTTGCTGCTTCTGCTCGGTGGGATTCTATATGTGCAATCCTGGCCCTCTCTATCTATGGGATCATTTTGTTTGTAGATATGAACAAATTTTTTGACATAAATGCCATCCATCTTTTTATGCTGAAGAATCTGGTACCCACTCTCTTGGGGGACCTTTACTACTCAGTACATTATAAGAATAAGAAGAAACAAGAGGTTTAGTGCGGTGCTATGCTCCTTTATTTTAAAAATGGTTTATGAGGCACATGCCCACTACTGAAGCTTTCAAGGACCCTAGCCTGATCTGGGCCCAAAAGTTGAGCATGTTATCTGCCAAGGACATCAAATGGTGTACCATGAGGCTGAAGTGGAAATACTTCATCTCCAGCTATGAGAGTTATCCCAATGTGACACTCTTAGGAGTAACAGGGGGCATCAATTATAACCCCATTCTCATGAGAAAGAAATTGGGATACGCCCTTAAAGACGTTCCTGAGGAGTCAGAGCTAGTTCATACCTTTTACTTCCCTGTAAAGGACAATCTTCCTTTGGTTCGAAAGGCTACGGGTTCTTGGAAACGCATTCGAAGAAAAGGTGTGACATGTTTGGGTAAAAGCAATAATCATATGTTTCCCGAATATAAGGCATGGTTAAAGGAGAAAGCCCAGGTGGTTCTGATACCTTTTTTCTACACCAACTCTTCCTCTAGAAATTGAACCAAAATCTAGTGTGCCTTTGGAGGATTACCAAAAGTTAGAGGCTTTGGTCCAACAACTCAGAGCAGACAATCAAGAAGCTCACATTTCCTATCAGAGGATGGTGACCCTTAATCAAAAACTAGAGGAAAGGGTTCAAAAAGCTGAAAAAGTAGTAAAGGACAAGCAGAAAGACTTTGAAGAAAGGGAGCTTTACTTCAGGAAGAAAGGTCTGGCTGAGATCCACAAAGCAAGTCAGCGTCGAAAGGACAAGAAGTCTTTGGATGAAGCCAACGAATCTATAACTCTCTGGAAAGCAAAATGGGAGGCCAATCTGAAGAACCAAAAGGAAGTGGAAGTTGAATACAAGTGGAAGATTAAAAACCTTCAAGAGCTACTTGGTGAACAGGAATAGCAACTCCAGCAAGCCTACAAGCAGTGCACAAGCTACGACAGAAGATAACACAGGGTCAACAGGTAGTTGGGGAGGCTCAGAAAGAGATAGAAGAGCTCAAGGTTCGCGCAGAGGTCAAGAAAGCCAAGCTTGAATAAAGTCTTAATAAGGAGAATGAAGAGGTGTTTTTGCAACAGATTAGTGAACCATGCTTCCTTTAATCAGAGGGATCTACTTATTCAGAAGCTAATCAAAGATCCAGGTCATCTAGACATAGCTCAGTTATTCCAGGTGGTCAAACGTATCAGCTGGAGGTTGAAGGACATGGATTTCCCTAGGGCTTAGTTTCATTTGCTTGTACCTGGATTACCCACAGGCTTGTTGTGGGATTCCTTTATGCTTTGGCTAGTTTCATACTATAAGAATTGGCACCCCTCGGGGAATTTGTTGTTATTTTCAGACTTCATTTTATGCTATGTGATATGGTTTGGATCTATGGTTGTCATCTTTGCACTAGCACGGGTTCCAAGCACTGGTTCTTCATTCTTATCTAATATGAGCTTCATGTGGGGTTTCCTTCCCAAAATGAAGAATTCATAAAGGCTATCTGCATATTTATAAATACTAGAATGGGAATGTAAATAACCTTGAGAATGAAAGAACATAACATTTGCATGCATTCATATCATTTACATTCTTTTTTCTATGTAGGTTATATAGGTTTCTTAACTTATCTATTTACACAGGAAAGATTGTGAGGATTGCAAAGAGTCGTCTTCATCAGTACAACACCCATCTGCACCGGTACGCCACCCGCCACAATCAAAGAAACATCATGGACACCGTTAAAGCTGAGCTGACTGAGCTCCGAACTCGGATGGGTGAATTTATGAATATGATGCAGGGAATGGCCCAAGGACAACAAGAGTTGAAGGCTGCTGTTCTGAGACTGGATCCACCATAGGCAGACCCTCTAATGCAGTTGTCAGGGGGTAACATGCCTCTTACTCTAGAGGGTATTCACATCCCGAATCCTAATTTGAAGGATCATCAGGCTGACCAGTTCTCACTGCTGAACGAGGACATGGGATTTAGTATGGGAGGTAACCTTCAAGACTTCCAGATGCTGGCAGAAAAAGTCAGGGCTCTTGAGTGCAGAGATACTCTGGGTATTGGCGTTTCTGATATGGGGTTGGTGCAAGGATTGATCATTCCCCCGAAATTCAAGGCCCCAACATTTGATAAATATAATGGGATTCTTGTCCCAAAACCCATCTTCAGACCTATTATCGCACGATAGATACTATTACCAGAGATGAGAAACTCTGGATGCATTTTTTTCCAAGACAGCCTGTCTGGAGGCTCCCTTGAGTGGTACATGAAACTAGAGAAAACTAATGTGAACAATTGGAAGGAGCTTGGAGAAGCATTCATGAAGCAATATCAGTATAATATCGACATGGCCCCGAGTAGGACCCAACTACAGAGTCTATCCCAGAAAAAATCTGAGAGCTTCAAAGAATATGTGCAGAGGTAGCATGAGTTGGCAGCAAGGGTACAACCACCCCTACTTGAAATAGAAATGGTGGATCTGTTCATGGATACCCTACTCGGGCACTTCATGGAACGTCTAACAGGTTGTTCGTCCAGTGGTTTTTCCAATATTATATTGACCGGTGAAAGAGTTGAGACTTGGATGAAACAGGGGAAGATCCAGAACGGTGGAGCTTCAACTTCTGGGGTGAAGAAGCCATTTTTAAAGAGAAGAGAAGGTGAAATTGGGGCAGTGTACGCTCAGAGGAAGAAAGGAAACTAGAATTCCTACTATCAGATAGCTTCCATTACCATCCCTGCCACTACCAGTCAACAACAAGTACAACAGCCTCAGCAACAGCCAAGGGGGTCCCGACAGGGGTACCAGACAAGGCCTAGGATGGCTGACAAACATTTTGAGGTTCCACCGATGTCTTATTCTCAGCTATTGCAGAATCTCCTTCAGTTACAAATGATCCAGCTAAGAACTTTGCAGCCTCCGAGGCCAGGGCAGATTCTTGAGGGATATGATGCCAACACCCATTGCGAGTTCCATTCCGGAGCTCCAGGTCACAATACTGAAAATTGTAAGGCCCTTAAACATAAGGCGATCAACTTTGCTCCAGCACTGAATGTCTTACAAAATCCCATGCCTCCGCATGGAAGAACTGTGAGAGCTTTTGATGATGGGGAGTGTTTGAATCTGGTGTATGATGTCAATTCCTTGAAAACTTTGCTACTAGTTGTTAAAGATTGTCTGGCCAAGAATATTCCTAGGTTGTGAAGAGGTTTGCTTAGAATGTGAAAACTTCGTTGATGGATGTGACAGGTTGAGATCAGGGATCCAGAAAATGATTGATGAAGGTAGCATTCAGTTTGATCAGATTGTCAAAAAAGATGAAGTTTCAACAGTTACCATCTACTATACACAGTGAATATTCTGGCACCAGCAAGGATGGCACTAGTTACGTTCACCACTCTAAGGCATATGCCGTATTAAACTGACAAGGTTGTCCCATGGTATTATAGGGTTGAAGTTTTTTGTAACGGTCAGAAACATGACGTATCCACCTCCAGCACGACTCAACACAAAGTTGAAAACATAGGAGTCAGGGGGTTCACAAGGAGCAGGAGATTGTTTGCGCCTGAAACGTTAATAAACAGTGTGGTGCCACCAATGGATAGTGATAGGTCCAAGCAAGAGAAAAGGGGAAGAAATCAATAACCAATGATGTTCCCATTCCAGAACCTGACATCACATTCGACAAAGAGGCTGAGGAGTTTCTGAGGATTATCAAGAAGAGCGACTACAAGATAGTCAATCATTTGCAACAAACTCCTTCTAAGATTTTAATCTTATCCTTGTTAATGTGCTCAGATTCCCACAGGAAATCTTTGCTGAGGATTCTGAACAATGCTTATGTACCACAAGACATATCAGTAAACCAACTTGAGACGGTTGTTTCAAGTGTGAATGTTAGCCATGGATTAGGGTTTACCGATATGGATATGACCACTGAGGGGCGCAACCATAATCAAGTTCTTCACATTTCCATGGAATGAAAAGGGGTTGTACTCTCTCATGTGCTTTTTGATATAGGATCATCCTTGAACGTACTTCCTAAGAAAGCATTGATTAATTTGGACTATGACAGAGTGGTGCTAAAGTCGAGTGACTTAATAGTCAGGGCATTTGATGGCTCCAAAAGGTCTATGTTCGGAGAAGTGGAATTACCAGTTAAGGTAGGACCACAGGTATTCAATACAACCTTTTATGTCATGGACATCCAACCTGCTTATAGCTATTTGCTTTGAAGTCCCTGGTTCCACGTTGTCGGGGTTGTGTCTTCAAATCTCCACCAGAAGCTCAAGTTTGTCTGGTAAGGGCAGATTGTCACGGTGTGTGCAGAGGAGGATATTTTCATTAGCCACTTATCTTCATTCAAATATGTGGAAATGGATGGCGAGATTGTTGAAACTCCTTGTTAGGCTTTTGAGCCAGTCCGAACTAAGGCTACGTCGTCATCAGCTGCTCTTTTAGAGGAAAAGAAGAAGGGTGTGTTTATCTCGTCCTACAAGCAGGCTTTGAAAGTTGTGGAATCAGGTGTGAAAGAAGGTTGGGGCAAGATGGTTGAAGTCCCGAAGAAAGAAGACATGTTCGGGATCGGTTATAATCCCGGTCATCCAATGTCAAGTTAGAGTGTTAGAGGTCAGAAAGGCCCAATTACTTTCACAAGTGTCGGTTGGGTAGATCATGGCAGTATCTGTGCTGTTGAAGAGGGAACAATTGATAGTGACTATGAATTGGATGAGTGGATCAAGCCATGTGTCCCGAGTGTGGAACTCAGCAATTGGTCTTCCGAAGCAATCGTCTCCGTCACTTAACAACAAGAGTAATAGTTTTGTGTTTTCATTCTTTTTATGAAAGCTATATGCCTTGCCCGATGCATAGTAGTTCATTATGAGGGTTCGTTGTTCATAATGCAATAATAAAATCATTAATAAAAAATATGTTTTGGCATTCATTCATGGTGTTCCTTGTCTTTCATTTTTATTTTATTTTTTAAAATAAATGGCAATGTATGTTTTTCCATGTCTCCCACTCTTTCTAAAATCTAGCATGAATCTTCATTCATGCAGATGTACACCATTGTAAACACCCCAAATTTTCCCTCACTCTTTCTCACACCATGGCTTGTGATCTTTCATATAGCATTGCATAAGCATACCATCTCATATTGCATATTTATTTCATATGCATAGTTCATTTCATCTGCATCTAGGGTTTGTGATCTGAGCAATCCAAGAAGTGATCTGAGCCATCTCAAATGTCTTGAAGCATTCCAAGAGGGTCCATGAATGTTCTATGATCATAATATGCTCCCCAAAGTTCATAAAAATCAAGAGATCACAAAGAATGGCAAAGGCATAGAGGCAGACTGAAGATTTCCTACACAAATGACCTAAAATTAGGGTTTTGGTTTCAGAGGCTTTAATCCCAAATTTTTTGGTCATTCTTGTTTCTAATGATCTTAATATGTTATAAGGATCATGTGTACCAAATTTGATGAAGAAATTCATTGTAGAAGTCATCTGATCATTGGGTAACTTCTTGAGCAAGTAAAGTCAAAATCAGGGCATCTAAGGCCTCCACCAAGGGTACCAAAGGGTCACATTCATCATTTTGAGTCTCTTTGATCTTTATTTGATCTTAGAAGTGGTTGGAAGTTCACAAAGTTGAATAATTTTGAGCCAAATGAAAACTTGCTATTTTTGGAAATGACTTGTAATGGAAACTTTCCATTTTGGGAAAGATATTCAACCTATTCTTTCACGACCAAAAATGCTTCAAATAAAAATTCTTGGGCATTAAAGTTGTAGATTATGTCTTCCCATTTTCAAAAAGTACAAGAACATGTCTTGATTCATCCTAGAACTCAAGATATGGCCTTTCAAAGTTGACAAAAATCCTATAATTTTCAAGTGTGCACCAAAGAGGGATTTTTGCAATTTCACTTGCCAATCCATTTCATGACCTCTAATCAACTTTTATGTACTATAACATGTCAAAGCAACTTCAAAACATCATAATTGGCCCAAGAATGCATGGTTTTCATGGCTTGATTCACAAGAAATCTCAAAATGGCAATTATGCATAAAACTTGCAAACACTTGAATCAAAGGTTGCAGATCACCCCAAACCATCCCATGGTTCTCCTTGAAGCTGGTTGAGGAAGGACACCCTTAAATCTAGCTCTGACTCAGCCCATACTTGTGGTACCACAACTTTTGACTTTTTGCAAAACAAGTCATACCAATCAGCCTGTGCCACAACCACTCTCTGGCCAATCAGCATGACTTATGTGGACATCAAGGAGCTGATTTCACATAAGCTTGGAGCCTAAATCCTCCCACAACTCAGAATCACCAAAAATTCCACAAACCTTCAAGCTTTCGAAACTCACTCCTCAGCCATCAAAACTCAAAATTTCTTTCACCATTCAACTACACATAACTCAAGGATCATTTCCCACCCCTTGCCATGGCCTGAAACAAGCCCAAACACAAACACGACTTCTGCATATTCAGAACTGAAACACACAAACCAACCACCACAAACTTGTTCTAAGCATTACAGCATCCTCATGGGGTCCATTGGAGTTGATTAGCACCAAAGGAAGGGTCAGAAAGCTCAGAATCTCAAAGCTTCAACTCAGGTAGCCATCTCAAACTTTTTTCCAGTACTCTCATTTTAAGTTCTTAAATGATTCTATGTGTCTCCATGATCATGCTGATATGATTATTTTTGAAAATTGTTGAGAACCAGGATGTATTGATGTTCTGAAACTTTTTGATCTGAAAAGGTTTTTCTTCGATTCATGAGTTTGATGCAAAATAAATGTTGTTTGAGGCCTGATTCTTGTTTAGAATGGTTTGGGGGTTAATTATGGAGAGTTTGGGGGTCAGGGGTAGCCTAGGGAAGAAAATAGCATGGAGGTGTGGCCGGAGAAGATGACCGGAGCTTGCTCCGATCACTTGAAAATCATTAGGGTTCTGATTAGGGTTAATCTCCCCAGTTTAAGTGTAGACCCTTGGATCTTGCTTAGCGCGTTTTTTAGTGGCCAGGATCATTTCACTTAAACCCTAATTTTTATTAATTAAATTAATCAGTTTAATTAGCCAGATTGAATCTCAGCCTTAAGATTACGCGCGCAGTCAACCCTCCCTTTCCCAGTTTAAATCCTGACCATTGGATCCTTTGAGTTTCATTTATTTTCATTTTATTTTCATTTCTTTGTTCATTTTATTATAAATAGCAAAAAATATCAAAAAACTCTCAAACTTTGCATTTTTGTTTCAAATATTTTTCTTAACCTGAAAACATTTTTTATTTTAATTTTTGCATTAAAAAAGTATTTTTAAAATATCTAAATGTTTTATTTAATTAATTAATTGATTTTAATTAATTAAATATGCATTTAGGTTTCTAAAAATCACCAAAAAAATCCATTAAGCATTCCAATACATTTAGAAACATTTTCAAACTCACCATACAAATTTATTTTTAGGTTTTATCACATTTTCACAATTTTCTTTGAATTAGGGTTCTTAAATTTCACATTTTTTAACCCTAACTTGAAAAATTCATTTCTTCCTAACCATGATGAGTTTGAACTTGGTTCTTATTGCATTGTTTCACATATTGAATATAGTTTCTAGGTTATTTATCTCATGATTTTATCTTGCATTTTCAATTTGATTTGCATTTTCCCTTTAGAAGTACCCAAAAACCCTATCAAACTTAGAAATTTCATAACTTCTTCTAGGTTAAGCTTCTGACCTTCTCCTTTGGGTGTGATCTTGTATGGGTTTAGGGATTTTTATCTCAATTTCAATTTTTTATCATGATGATTGCTTCTGTTTTGGTCATATGCATCTCATGTTGTCTTAAAACCCTAATTTTGCATCTTCATTTGCATTCTCCTTTGCATTTCATGAACTTGTGAACTTGCCTTGCCATTCCATTCTCTTGTATGTCATTTTAGACATCTTATGACATGTTTGAAACACTACTTGATCATTTCTTCATTCATTTGCTATGCTTTCCATCCATTACATTTCATGAACATTCATGTGTTTCCATGCTTCTAAACCTGCTTCCATTGCATCTCATCCTTGTATGATCATTCATATGCATCTTGTATGACTTTGCATTGCATATTCACTTCTGACTTTGGTCTTTGCATCTCATTTCATCTCATTTCCTTTTGCTTTATGACTTATGCATTCATACTAACCTTTCAGGAACTTTTGGTAAGTTATCTGGGAGGTGGATTTGCCTTCACTTCCCACCTCTTCTCATCTCGTCATATGCATTCTTATTTGTCTTTAAAGTTAACTTGCTTCACTTATGCTTCTTCCTTATTACCTTATTTCTTTTAAGTTACTTATCTTCTTCAGGAAGTAAGTGACTTATTCTTTCTCTCCTTCTCCTTTTCATCTGCTTCTTCTTTGGTTGCCTTGAAGATATTTTCTCCTAAGCCTCATAAACCATAGGATATCCAAGCATGATAACTTTTAGGGTTGAATATAGTCTCTCCTAACTTTTTACCTTTGAGTCTCCTTGAGTCTCTCTTCTCATCTCAATAATCAGAGACTAAACTCTTAAAGCTTTAGGACTTTGGAATTAGGGTTATGCCTGCATCCTTATCTTAGGATGGAGTGTATAACTTTAATCGTTAGTGTTAAACCTTTAATTTGTTTACACCTCTTAATAAAAACACATTAATAATCATTAAGACTTTATCTTGTAACTTGGGCCTTATATTAGGGTTCTATCTCTTCCTTATGGTTAAGAGGGACTAACCCTAGTGTTTAATGGACAAGTCCCCCTCAAGTTGTCTTACAAACCATGAAATCCACTTCATAATCTCATCCTTTAATTAAAATCCATTTAATAAAGGCTTGTTATATAATAAATTTAGTCCCTAACCATGGATTAAGTTGAGGTATCTTCCTCAGCTTAAGTGTTCTCATCTATCATCCTTCTATTAGGATGGTGTTATGAGTTCACTAATCTGTGATTAGAGATTAAACTCATTACTTAACACTAAACAAAAACCCAAAAAACATCTTAATAATCACAAGTAGGTTAATGATCTTAATCCTACATCATCATGGTAATTAAGTTGAGATGCTTATCTCATACTTAAGTAAGCTCTTTATCCCTAATCAGGGAGGATATAATGAGTTTATAACTCTGGATTTAGGCTTAAGCTCATTAACTTATGCAAAACACCAAAAACAATAAAAAACTGAAAACACAAAAGCAAACAATAATCGTCTCCTTCGGGATTCTTTTCTCATCACACTCATTCACAAATGAGAACTCGCTTCTTCTGTCTAATGCAAGACAATTAGCACTCTGTCGTACCTCGAAAAATACGATCCTCGCGAAAGACGCGGAAAAAACAGACAAACAGAGTCGCCACCTAATTTTAATCTATTCCTAATAAAGGAAAAGGGAAATATAGATAAACCCTATAAAATAGTGAACTTGGTCATTGAAACCAGATTCTGAGTTCGGGAGTCGGTTACGCAGGAGGAAGGTATTAGCACCTCTTACGTCCGTTGTACTCAACGGGAACCTCTTAGTCTAATCTGTGATTGAATGTTGACCTAAATTACTGTCTTCTTAATAATAGACGGATGTGGAGAATGGGTGGTTTTGGTCCTAGGGTGCTCGGCAGGGATTGAGATCCGTGTGCCTACGTATTCCCTTGTGCAATGGGAAAGTCAGAGCCTCGTAGTTCGTGGTGCTAAGTTTGATTGTTGTTATGAACGATTTTTCGAATCGCATTCTATTTGCTAAGCGTTGGCTTGTCTGCTCGCTATTGGAGGCTGAAGCGCTAGCTTGTTTTGCAAGTATAGAAAGGATTGGAACAGTTCTTGTTTCGAAAATTATGTTTGAGTTAATTAGGTTTTTTAAGAATGAAAGAGTGAATAAACTGCGTCCTGTGGGGCGGGCCTCAGGAGAGTTTACACGAGAATTCGAGGAATGCTGGACTCCAGAATTCAATTCTTTCATTATTTGATATGTTGAATTAAGTATTTTAATCGCAAAAGGCCGAATGAACCGCGTCCTATGGAGCGAGCCTTAGGAGAGTTCATTCTGAAATTCGAGGAATGCTAGACTCCAGAATTTCATTCTTTCGACATTTGATTTAGAAATTATCTTGGTAAAATTGTATTTGCTTTAGGGTTTTAGGAATTGGATTTTGGTACGGAAATAAATACGTTAACTCGATTTAATCTTAAGAGTTTGAAAAAATTTAGGAAAGTAAGAATTGTGCAGATGGCGATCGGATCATGATCGACTTACGTGTGTGCATGCGTAATTGTAAATCCACATGGCGTTAAGTCAAAGATTTCGTTTTCTTTTAAAAAAAACAAATATTTTAGTGTAATCGCATCCAATTTTATTTCAACAATCCATAGTCACAAAGTGAAAATAATGCATCGATTTATATAAGTCACAAGTCAATGTCACACGACTAAATGCGAGCATATAATTAAATGTTTAAATAGATTTCTTCGTTAATTAGTTTTTTAATAGATACTTATTTTAATTAATTTCATAAATTATATTATATTAACTTTATGAATAGTCAGGATAAATAAAGCTTATTAATTTTATACTTACATCAACTTATAATATAAACCATGATATTTTTTTTAAAGAAGAATTGGGCCTCTAAACAAGGGTGAGGCGCAGGCCCACTTAGCTTGGACTGAAGTCAAACGAAACTGGTCAATATTCATACCCCAGCAATGCCAAACCCTAGCCGCTGGATTTAATGATCCAAAAGCAATAGAAATCAATTTTCTATTAACATTAGGCAGTGTAAACGAATAGAATAAAAGGAAAGAAAACATGGCGTGATGGTGTATTGGTAACATCAATGACCTTGTGCAGTGTGCGGTATCAGTGCCAAAAACAAGTTATCAATTATTAAAATAAAAGAAAAAAATAATATAAAAAAAAGAAAGCAAAGTGTTCATTCGGTCATCAATTTCATTAAAAGTTTTAACATATTATTTAAATCAAAAAGAGAGAAAAGAAGACACAGGGAGACGCACTACTTTCAACGTCCCCTTCTTCATTTCACACCAGCTCAACTTGAAGGAGCTTTCTCTTCAAAAGGGAAGAGAAAATCGCATCCTCATAGTATCATCACATGGTTCATAGAGTCATGAAATCAGCAAGCAAGAGAGGAACAAACCCTAACCCATCAAATTGAAAACCCGTAAACCCAAATCCATTGTATTCCAGTCAAAAAATACGCAACAATAATCAAAGATATAAATGGAGGTGGTGAAATCTACCGATTACGAAGCTTCAAAGGTTTGGAACTCAGGTACCACTATTTTCCGTCCCGAACCGATCTCTCCTTCTTCTTCTATCCCTTCTTTCTACTGCTTGTTTTTTGTTGTTATGATTGTGTTGTTGGTGAGTGCAAAAAGATGATGAGGTTTAGCTCATCTCTGACAAAATTTCAATGTGAAATTATGCAGAGATTGTAGGATAAGAGCTTTTCTGAGTAAGGGTTGAATTTCGTTGCCTTTTGGTTTCAGCTACTAGGGTTTTTTTAAAGCGGTCTCTCCTTCTTTTGCTAATGATTGGCTTCATGGTTTTATAGTGATTAAGAGATGCTTGGTACTTGTGAGAGAGTGAGGATTCCGTTAGAAATCCAGTGTGGCTACGCCCTGATTTCATGGGATTTTTCGAAAGTGGGGTGAGCTGAAGATTACAAAATTCGTTGGAAGGGATTTTTGTGTGGGGACCTCTTGTGGTGAGTCACGATTTCATTTTGTCTGTAGTGTTGTTGTTCCAAACTTTCCATTGAATATTACTGTTAAGTAAACCAGTTTTCACTACTGCAAAAAATCAAATTTTTACTGCTACGGTTTTAGTGATTTTGCTGCTGCTTAATACTTTGCTTTACTCAAAATAAAAAATGTTTTCCTTTTTGCTGTGACTTTTGAAATTGCCCTGTTTGTATTGAAACTGAATTAATGTCTTGAGAATGTGTTCACTGCTTTTACTGTGATAAATAAAACTTGTACTAATCGCTGATATTTTGTAGGTGATGTTTCAAAAGATTGGTAGCCACACTTTGGTTTTGAATTCATGCGGTTGGAATTTCCTAGTGCCAGCTTTTCCAAGATTGCATCTACTGTTGTTTCTTCTTGACTTGCACCAGTTCTTGTAAAACCGACGCTTGATATCTTTACTTAGATGCTGAGCCCAAACAGTATTCAGTGTGCGAAGGCCGCGTGGTGTCTTCACATATCCCACCACTCCAACAACAACAAGTGGAGGAATTTCAATGACAGTGACAGCTTCATATGTCTCTTTCTTATGAAGCTTGTATCGACACAACACTTGGAGAAGTGATGATTGCTAAAGGAAATTCTTGGACAGCACATGTCTCGATGTTGTCAACCTCAATTACTTGAGGGTAATCCAAATCAGAACTTGGATAATCTATTGATCATTTTCATCCTGCTGCATCTATTCATTTTGTTGTTCTTGCAAGTTTGCAAATTGAGCCATCTGATGAGGTTTCTTTCGTGCAGGTCCGAAAAAAGTGGTAGTAACTGCCCTAAAATTTGCAACATGAATGTCTGTGCCGCTCGGAAAGAATTATCCCTTTTGAATCGTTGTCTTTCTTGTAATTGTGTATTACTTGTGGAAGTTTTTTATTCCTATTCGGCATAGCTACTATCTTTACTCCATTTGTATTTCTGCAGAAGTTTGTGCTTCCGTGCTGGTGACTTTGAGGAGTTCTAACCCTTGGAAGAGACTTACTTGGTGAATTCATGTAATCTAGTGTTCATGAAGTCAGAACATTTTGTATGGATATGCTGAGATTGGAGTCCAGAGTCGATAGGAATGCTTAGGCAAGAGAATTAATGAAGCTTTGTAAACAAGAGCCAAGAGAAAGCAGTGACAGTATGTTGCAGAGAAGATCAATTGATGGAATGCAATCTCTTTGTGTACCTTGACCTTTGCTTTCACCGAATGCTGTGGGACGCAATAAACTTTAACTGGGATGAATCTCCTCTTGAAGTCTTGTAGTAAATCTTCACTCATAGTAGTATAAGTAAGCACATCTCCCTTACTGCATTTATTCCAACAGTGACAACCTCTGGACGTGTACGAAAGGGCATGACATCATCTGCAGGAATCTCATCATGGTAAGCCCGGGCCGTTGCTGCAAGTAAATTTGTAACATCCCGTTGATGGGGCTGGATATATTTAATAATTGATTTGCTTGTTTTCTTCGATGTTTGTAGCAATGGAACGACTTGGAGAAATGGCAAGAGATTGAACCAATGGCTTTGTCTTGAGGTAATAATATTCTGCTATAATTTTCTTTGGTTTGCTGCAAGTGGAAAGCAATCAGGAGGCCTTGAACTTTCTTGGGTCGTGCTTATAGTAATCTTTTGTTTTCTACTAATGTCCTTGCTCACTTTTGTTCTTCTTCATTGCAGGCTTGTGAAGCAAAGCAGAAGGCTTGCCCTGCTTCCTTGGCTTGGTGAAAGCTAGAAGATGTCAACCTCTTATCAAGAACTCACTTGTTTTATTGCTACATACACGAACCGAATTTGTCTTGTTCCCACCATTACTTTGATGCTCACTGATGTGCCTCTATTGTGGCAGGTTTCTTGGTGGTATGCTGGCGGCTCACGCATAAAATGGAGGTAGATATGATCATTAAGGAAGCTAAAGCAATGTTGATGTCATGAAATATTCTATTTCCTTAAAACCTTTCCTTTGCAAATGATGTGGATACTCTTAATTAAAAACTAAGCACACCAGGTTGATTTATAGATTGGCTTAGAAGTTTGAACATGGTCTGTATTGCAAGTGGCTGGGAACACATTTTTTTATGGCTTGTAGGATTCGGTAGCAATTCATAACTTGTTCTTAATATCTTATTTGTTTGATGCAATATGTAATGGACTTATTTATTTCTCACAATTTTGCCTTGGGTTTTGAATGGTAACAATAACATGCATTTCTTAATTTGAAATTGACCCAAAGATTGATTTCAATCGTACTTGAATTTCTCTTCCACCTTGCATGTCTTTGACCAATCTCAAATGAATGGTCGATTTTCCACTTAATCAACCAGTTAAATCCCTTATATTTTGATAAATGATAATTGAATTGAATCCATAAAGAACACCTCTTAATAAACCAAATTGGATTTGTTCTCGAGAAACAAAGTCTGTTATGCACTAATCTTGACAAGAATTAATATCCTGAATTAAAATGAATCATTTGTGAATCAACTTCTAATGGATGCCAAAACAATGAATCCTCCTTGAAATCCTCTTATATTCATGCCTCAAACATATACACGCATAAGCAAGATGACCTCCAACAAATCCTTGCGCGCCACCTCTGAATCTCGTAGATATATGCTGTCACATTTTGATTTGAAGTTAGGCCTTTGCTATGGCCAACCTTGCAAAACATTAAGCACATGTAGAAATAGAAACATGCGAACTGCCACATATTTTGGTATTTTGGTTATAAATTAGCAATCAGAAATGAATGGAAGTAATTATATAGGTGGGACAAATTTGGGGTATGACAGATGTCCCTATCTAATTGTCTTGAATCCGAAAAAAAGTTGAATTGTTGCATGGCGTTCAATTTTTAGGGTAAAAGTCAATTAGATATAAGAAGACCCTAAAATTTGTCCAACAAGAAAGAAATCGCGACTCCACTGAAAGGGATATGAGGATAAGATCGGAAAATTGTACAAAAAGTCTGAGATTCTTTGTATTAACAAAGCAGTATCTCAATAAATTTCTTCAGGTCGTATGAAGCAGTTCCTTATGAATTAAGGATCTTCGGGGACAAGATCTTTACCGAATATGAGATTCTTCGGGTCTTGCGAAGCAGTACCTTTTCGATTAAGGTTCTTCGGAGAAAGCCAAAGCAGTATCTCGAACAATGAGATTCCCTAGCTCATCAAAGCAGTACCTTACCAATGAAGGCTCTTTTGTGGACGCTAGAACAATATCTCGAATAAATAGTGCAAGACTTTCTAGATGTGAAGCAGTTCCCTATATTTAAGGATCTTCAGTGATACTAGAACAGTATCTTAAACACAACATGAGATTCTTCGGATCTTGCGAAGCAGTACCTTTTCGATTAAGGTTCTTCGGAGAAAGCCAAAGCAGTATCTCGAACAATGAGATTCCCTAGCTCATCAAAGCAGTACCTTACCAATGAAGGCTCTTTGGAAATATTTAGGGCAGTATCTCGAAGAAAATGGTATAAGATTTTCCAGATCATGCGAAGCAGTTCCTTATTTTCAAGGATCTTCAATGATACTAGAACAGTATCTCCATCACAATATGAGATTCTCTAATCCAGGCAAAGCAGTACCTTAACAATAAAGGCTCTTTGGGGATATTTAGAGCAGTATCTCTCCCCCATGGCATAAGACTTTCTAGGTCATGCGAAGCAGTTCCTTATATTCAAGGATCTTCAATGATACTAGAACAGTATCTCCATCACAATATGAGATTCTCTAATCCAGGCAAAGCAGTACCTTAACAATAAAGGCTCTTTGGGGATATTTAGAGCAGTATCTCTCCCCCATGGCATAAGACTTTCTAGGTCATGCGAAGCAGTTCCTTACAATCCAGGCTCTTCGGTGATGCTAGAACAGTATCTCTACCAAAACATGAGATTCTTCATATCTTGCGAAGCAGTACCTTTTCGATTAAGGTTCTTCGGAGGGCTTCAAAGCAGTATCTCAATCAAATCTTCCAGGATGCTCTCTGCTTGGAGAGCAACGAAGATGGTGGACAACATCATCATCAACTATAAAACTTGAAGAATGATTTGCTGGTGATATCAGCTCCTTTCAGAGGAATACCATCAACTTTGGGAGAGGAAAATCCTGGATGCATGTCCTGGATCCTGCTATGCTATCCTGATAAAACCTCGTACATTGCATGATGCACGATGATTCATGAGAATGCAATGATAAATGATTCTAATGCAAATGCTTTGTTATATATGCTAATGATTAATATGATTGTGTTTGATGACATTCCTGTTTTCAGACAAGAATGTTATGTATGCCATGCTTATGATAATGCAAATGGTTGCATATGCTGGAGATAAAATTTGATAATTGCCAGGGATATTGGGCTTTGGGAGGTGTGTGCCAAACATGGTTGGGCTTTTGGCTTTCTGGTGGTTGCCACATTAATGGGCTTTGGGAATTATGAGGGTGCCAATAGGATTGGGCTTTAGGTTAGTAGTTGCCAAGGAAATTGGACTTTTAGGTTTTATGAAGGATGCCAACATGGTGGACTTTAAGACTTTTGGTGGTTGCCAATGAATATTGGACTTTCAAAGGTTTTGGAGGACATTAGATTTTCCAACACTTGGTACATGAGACCTTGATAGAGTTGTGAGCAACAAAGAGAGACATGAGTGCCCCTGGTAAAGTTTCGACTGTAGTTTAACATTTGTCAATGGGATATATTGTCTACGCGGAAACAATCACCATGACTGGCAATGATATTAGTTAACGGGAAAACTGTCACGTTCCTTTTATCATCCCAAAAGATAATCGTACTACTTTTCAAACATTGTTTATTATTTTTACCAAAATTTCAAAACAGAGTTTATCATTAATAAAACATTTTGCAAACAAACAGGTAAAGTAAAAACGATTGAGCACAATTTGATGAGAAATTTCTCTTTTTATTGCCAAAACCCGCAAAAGGGTATAAATGTACATACAGATGCAATTCCTTAATGAGGTAATTGCTGTGCAAGAAAAGTACAATGACAATGACAATAAATGATGTTCCATTGAATCTCGACATTGCTATGATCCCTATATCTCTGAAAATCTCATCAGTTAAACTTTGTAGGAAGACGATTGGATGGATCCTTTTCTTTCGTAGTTCCCCATAATCACCTGAATGTGCAGATCATAATATTTGCCTTGGAATTAGTCCCTAACTTTTGCCTGGATCGCCCTTTCGGGTTTTCAATCCACCGGGACGCCCTTTTTTGCCTGAGCCGCCCTTTCGGGTTTTCAACTCAGCGGGCTAAATTTTTATTTTTATCCCTAATTTTGCCTGGACCGCCCTTTCGGGTTTTCAGTCCACCGGGATAGCCTGTTTTTGCCTAAGTCGCCTTTTCAGGTTTTCGACTTAGCGGCTTTTATTCCAATCTTTTAGGCATAATATCTTTTAACTGCATCTGCATTCACGGGAGTAGAAAGCTCTTCACCGTCCATTCTTGCAAGAATCAAGGCACCTCCGGAGAAAGCTCTCACCACCACAAACGGTCCTTCATAATTAGGCGCCCACTTGCCCCTGGGCTCTCTGTGCATGGTAGTGATTCGTTTGAGCACCAAATCACCTTCCTGGTAAGTCTGAGGACGTACTTTCTTGTCAAAAGCTTTCTTCATACGTCTCTGGTAAAGTTGTCCATGACATAGCGCCGTCATACGCTTTTCTTCAATAAGATTAAGCTCATCAAACCTCGTTCGGACCCATTCAGCTTCATCTAATTTGGTTTCCATCAGAACTCTCATCGAAGGAATTTCAACTTCTATCGGGAGGACAGCTTCCATGCCATATACCAAAGAAAAAGGGGTTGCCCCTGTCGAAGTACGTACTGAAGTACGGTAACCGTGCAATGCGAAAGGCAACATCTCATGCCAATCTTTATACGTGATTACCATTTTCTGAATGATCTTCTTAATATTCTTGTTGGCAGCTTCGACAGCTCCAATCATCTTGGGTCTGTATGGTGTGGAGTTATGATGCTCAATCTTGAAACTGGTACATAACTCTTCAATCGTCTTGTTATTGAGATTTGACCCGTTGTCGGTAATGATTCGGTGAGGAACTCCGTATCTACATATGATGTTATTCTTCAAGAAGCGAGCAACCACTTGCTTGGTAACATTAGCGTAAGAGGCAGCCTCGACCCATTTCGTGAAGTAATCTATGGCAACAAGTATAAACCTATGCCCATTTGAAGCCTTTGGTTCAATCATCCCGATCATGTCTATTCCCCACATGGAGAAAGGCCATGGTGAAGTCAAGACGTTCAACGGAGTAGGAGGTACGTGTACCCTGTCAGCATAAATTTGGCATTTGTGGCATGTTCGAACATGAGAATGACAATCAGTCTCCATTGTTAGCCAGTAGTATCCTGCTCTAAGGATTTTCTTTGCCATTGTATGCCCACTCATATGAGTACCAAACAGTCCTTCATGTATCTCTTTTATAATTTGCTCGGCCTCCTGTTCATCTACACATCGGAGCAGGATCATGTCATGATTTCTTTTGTACAACACCTCCCCATTCAGAAAGAAATTTGAGGCCAATCTCCTCAGTGTTCTTTTATCCATACTCAAAGCACCTTCTGGGTATTCTTTCTTCTCTAAGTAGCATTTGATATCATAGAACCAAGGCTTGACACTTGATTCTTCTTCGGCAGTCAGACAATGAGCAGGTTCTTCAAAGCGCTTGAGATCAAAGGAAGGCCGATGATTGGGCCAAATCAGCTGGTACATAGACGCCAGAGTTGCCAGAGCGTCAGCCATCTGGTTTGCACTACGAGGCACATGAGTGAAAGTAATGTCATCAAATCTGGGGAGTAACTTCAACACATAATCCCGATATGGAATCAGATGGTCACATCTTACTTCCCAATCTCCTGTAGTTTGATATATCACTAGAGCTGAGTCACCATATACATCGAGTGTTTTAATCCTCAGATCAATAGCTTCCTCTAGTCCCATAATGCATGCTTCATATTCAGCCACATTGTTCGTACACGGAAAACAAAGCTTAGCTGTAAAAGGTATATGGAAACCCTTAGGAGATGCCAGCACTGCCCCAATTCCACAACCTCGATCATTGGCCGCTCCATCGAACATAAGAGTCCATCGCTCTCCTGGTTCAGGCCCTTCGTCAGGTCCAGGCTCTTCATTGTCTCTAATCAACATGATGTCCTCGTCTGGAAAGTCGAACTTCAAAGGTTGGTAGTCCTCCACAGGTTGGTGAGCGAGATGATCTGCTAGTATGCTACCTTTGATAGCCTTTTGAGTGACATACTGAATATCGTACTCCGACAAAAGCATTTGCCATCTGGCGATCCTACCAGTGAGAGCTGGTTTCTCAAATATATATTTAAGAGGATCCATCTTGGAAATCAAATATGTCGTATGGGTCAACATGTATTGTCGGAGACGCTTAGCAGCCCATGCAAGAGCGCAACAAGTCTTCTCAAGTGCTGAATATCTTGTTTCACAATCGTTGAACTTCTTACTCAAGTAGTAGATGGCATGCTCCTTCTTGCCAGTCTCATCTTGTTGCCCCAGCACACAGCCCATAGATTCGTCAAGAACTGTCATATACATGATGAGAGGTCTTCCAGGAACGGGAGGCACCAAGATTGGTGGTTCTTGCAAATATTCCTTAACTTTATCAAAAGCTGTTTGACATTCATCATCCCATTCAATTGCTTGATCCTTTCTTAAGAGCTTGAAGATCGGTTTGCAAGTAGCAGTGAGATGCGAAATAAATCTGGCAATGTAATTCAATCTTCCAAGGAAACCTCTGACTTCCTTTTCAGTTCTTGGCGCAGGCATACTCTGAATTGCTCTGACTTTGTCAGGATCAACCTCGATCCCTTTCTGGCTCACAATGAATCCTAGCAACTTTCCGGATCGAACCCCAAAGGTACACTTATTCGGGTTAAGTCTGAGCTTGAAATCTCTTAATCGTACAAACAGTTTTTGCAGATTAACCATGTGTTCTTCCTCTGTTTGGGATTTTGCAATCATATCATCGACGTATACTTCAATCTCTTTATGAATCATATCATGAAAGAGAGTTACCATCGCACGTTGATATGTTGCTCCGGCATTTTTGAGTCCGAATGGCATTACTTTGTAGCAAAATGTTCCCCACGGCGTAATGAAAGTGGTCTTCTCCATGTCTTCTGGATCCATTTTGATTTGGTTGTATCCAGAGAAGCCGTCCATAAAGGAGAACACTGAAAACTGAGTTGTATTATCCACCAATACATCGATATGAGGTAGTGGGAAGTCGTCTTTGGGACTAGCTCTGTTCAAGTCTCGATAGTCGACACACATGCGGACCTTTCCATCTTTCTTTGGAACGGGCACGATGTTGGCGATCCACTGTGGGTATTTAGCTACTGCTAGAAATCCGGCGTCAAATTGCTTTCTTACTTCCTCCCGAATCTTGAGGGCCATGTCTGGGCGAGTCCTTCTCAACTTCTGCTTGACTGCTGGACATTCTTCTTTGAGTGGCAACTTGTGCACGACGATATCCGTATTTAGCCCAGGCATATCCTGATATGACCATGCGAACACGTCAGCGTACTCGTGGAGGAGCTCTATCAATTTTGCCTTCACTTCAGCTTGCAAAGAAGCACCTATCTTCACTTCACGCTTATCCTCCTCTGATCCCAGGTTGATGACTTCAATGTCCTCTTGGTGAGGCTGGATGACCTTCTCTTCTTGCTTGAGTAGTCGGGCTAACTCTTCAGGAAGTTCGCAGTCTTCCTCGCCTTCTTCCTCTGCTTGGTTGATCGGATAATCAAAGTTATACGGGACCATAGCAACGTCGTCATCAAGGACTTCGGTGGTGTCTCTGCATGTTTATGATTTATGCATTTATTTTAGAAAGTGATGTGCATTAAAACATTGTCATTTTATTATAAAAGAAAAGAAAAATGAAAGAAAGAGAACAAATATTGAATGCAAACTGCTGATTTATTATATTGATAATCAAAGTTTTAAAACATTGGTGGCCCGACAACATCCCAATATGCCTTGGGCAGAGCATATGGTTTTGAAAAAGAAGTAGAATTACTTTTTAGGGTAAATAAACTGAGGAATCTCGACAGTTCTCCAGTTCTCTAATTCCTCCCCTGGGCTGGCTTGACGAACCCAATTGCAAGACACTTCATGGTGGTCTTCGTCTGAGATCATTGCAGCATTATCCTCAAAGATGTATCCAGCGCTCATAAATGTATCACTCACTCGAGGAAATTGACCTTTTTCTTCATATGCCAAGATCATTGTTGTACTGGAAGATGGCTGGTAGCCAATGCCAAACATGTCTCTCTTGTCTTGTATCTCGACAACTTTGCCCCAGCCCTGCGTGTTCCCGGTCTCCAAGACAACCAAAGCTTCCTTCAGTGATGTCATTGACATTGATGGTTGTGGGCGCTCAGATTCTCGTTGAACTGCCAGCATACTCACTATTTCAAAAGATTGAAACGGTGTCTCGACAGTTTCGCCTTCCACATCAATATATCGAAAAGAGGTCAGATGACTCACTAGGATATCTTCTTCACCTCCAATCACCACAATTCGGGTCTGCATAGGGAATTTTAATTTTTGATGGAGAGTGGATGTAACGGCCCCTGCGTTATGAATCCATGGTCTTCCTAGGAGACAACTGTACCCTGGATGGATATCCATTACTTGGAAGGTAATGGTGAACAAAGCAGGTCCTATCTTAATCGGGAGATCCACCTCTCCTATGACCGCACGCCTGGAACCATCGAAAGCTTTTACTATCAATGCACTTGGCTTCATCACCACTCCTTGTACAGGCATTCTTTCCAATGTCGTTTTTGGCATTACATTTAAGGAGGAACCAGTATCCACCAACACCCTCGATAGCAACGTATCTTCACATCTTATGGAGATGTGCAAAGCTTTATTATGATTCTTCTTATCAGCAGTGAGCTCTTCATCGTTGAAACCGAGGAAGTTACCAGTGGTAACGCTGGCTATGACGTCATCAAATTGGGCCACAGTGATATCTTTGGTGATGTGCGCCGCACTTAGTACTTTCAGCAGGGAGGATCTATGTGCTTCAGAACTAAGTAGTAAAGCTAACATAGATATTTTGGCGGGAGTTTGGTTCAGCTGGTCGACCACCTTGTAGTCGCTTTTCTTGATGATCCTCAGGAACTCTTCCGCTTCTTTCTGAGAGAATGCAGCTTTGGGCGATGACGGTTCTTCTGGTGACCCCTGAGGAATAGGAGTAACAACCGGTGCGGCAGTCGTCTTTTGCTTTTGGTGGGATGAAGACTCCACTGGTCTTGGTGCAAACAATCTTCCACTGCGAGTCATACCGCTTGGTCCGGCAATGGCGGTGACAACGGGAAATTCAAGATTAATAGGTTGCCTTCTCCGGCCTTGCCTAGCATTCGCTGGTCCATAACTCCATGGCACAGCTTGGTTATTTTCCCCAGTGTAGTGAACTGGGTACTCTATAACCATAGGAGTACTATTGTTTGGAGTTTGAGGTGCGTCATAAAACACCTCTGTTGCAGCCACCATTCTTCTTTCCATTCCCCGCCTTTCAATCTGTATCAGACCTTGATTAAGGAGTTTTTGCAAGCACTCCCTGATATTCTCTTCGGAATGATCAACCCCCTCATCCCTTGCCAACATCAAACCTGCTTTCTCCAACTGTTCGCCAATCACAGCCAATGGGGTCTGGACGTCTTCTGCCTTCAAAATTAACTCACAATCGTCCTCTTCCTCCACGGCATTAACATTTGCTCCCCCATGAGGCGGCAATGGGTCATTTTTGATATTTGGACCTCTTGGAGTAAATGTTAGATCCTTCGACTCCACTAAGTCCTGAACGTGATTTTGAAACGCATAGCATTTGTCAATAGTGTGTCCAGGTGCGCCTTTGTGAAATTCACAAGTGGCATTGGCATCGTAATTTGGGGGATACGGGAAGGTGGCTGGCCTTAGATCCCTCAGAATCAGTTGCCCACGTTGGTTCAACTGATTGAAGATATCCCTGTAAGGCATGGGGACTGGATCGATGTGCCTTCTTTGCCTAAACTGCCTTTGCGCCGGACCAGTCCGTCTATATTGTTGATTGGGCTGCTGTGCAGGAGCCTGCTGATATTGTTGTTGTTGTGGAGCATGTGGTTGATATGGAGCTAGCGCCACATTAGCTACATGCCCATAAGGCATGTTATACGGTAAGTTAGCCCTTCCTCTTATGATAGCATTGGCCTCTCCTTCCTTTTTCTTTTGGAAATTAGAAAAAGGTTTCTTGCCAGTATTTGCAGAAGTAGCTGCTCCTTTGCCTTTTTTCAGCTGGCTCTCGATTCTTTCCCCTACGGACACGATTTCAGAGAAACTAGGAAAACTAGCTCCCATCATTCTGTCCATATACTTGTCCTCCAGCGTATTTAAGAACATGTCCGTTAACTCTTTAGGAAGCAATGGCGGTTGAACCCGTGCAGCGAGTCCTCTCCACCGTTGCGCGTATTCTTTGAACGATTCATTGCTACGTTGTGTCATGTCTTGCAATTGAGTACGATTGGGTGCAAGATCAACATTGTATTGATAATGTTCAAGGAATGCACGGGAGTGGTCATTCCACGTTTTGATTCGGCTTCTTTCCAGCTGGACGTACCACTCCAAAGATGCCCCGGACAGGCTGTCCTGGAAGCAATGAACCAGGAGCTGGTCGTTCCTAGCATATAGAGCCATCTTTCTGCAGTAGGCCCGAAGGTGGGTGTGAGGACAGCTGTTCCCTTTATATTTATCGGGAAAGTCTGGAGCCTTGAACTTATGCGGAATCACTAGTCCTGGCACCAGGCACATTTCCTCAGCATCTATACCTGGAGTGGTGTTGATATCCATCGCCTTAAGCTTTTCCTCCATTGAGCGCAATCTTTCTGCTACTGGATCCAGAAGAGTTTCGGTGCGGTGAACCGGTGGATCCGCATAAAACACATCAGACTGTTCATCCATGTCCTTAAACGACCCATGGTGAACAGCCAAAGATGGTACATTGGGTGGATTCGCCCCAGTAAGAACGAAGTTATCTTTGGCCGTCCCCGAAGTGCCGGCTTGCCTAGTGAGTTTCTCAGCCTCTTCCTCCCTCTTAGCCATAGTGATGACCTCGAGGATTTGGTCCAGCTTTCCCTTGAGTGAGTCAATATCAGCTCTCATGGCGTTCTGTTCTTCATGAATTTGCTCCAACGTCATTTTGTAAATTTTTCTGGTCTCGTACCTTCGTCGGAAAATCCGGAAAGTCAGCTTTTCTGGAGAGGGAAGGTAAAGTGTATGAGTTTGTGTTTTTATGCAAATGGGACGTATGGATATGTTAAGATGATATGTTTTATGGCTTTTATTTTCAGGGGACTATTCACAAGCATAAAATGATTTATAACATTCAAAATATTATGAAGACAAAATAAGAGAAAACTCAAAGTCTCATTCATTTAATTCAACAAAGTACCAAAGTACAACCATTACACCAAGTTCTTTTTTTTGAAATGTAAACAACATAAAACAAATACAATAATTAAACTGATGGTTTCCGTGCTTCACACTCTTTCACTTTCTCCTTGAATGCCTTCAACATGGCCTGACACATCTCAAGAAAGTATCCCACAGCTGGAGAGTGGCCGTCGTTGTCTTCAAATTCTTCCATCGCCATTGAGAGCCTGAAGGGTAGATCTTTAGCTTGCTGGTTGCACCATTCAATGAGCCTATTAAGCTTGCCATGGTACATATCTCTCTCATCAGTTCGAACATTCACAGCACGTTCATATCCTTCAAAGCAATCTTTCACTTTCTTCCTTGCGGCTTCCCAGATCTCGCGGTCTTTGAGAAGACTTTCATATTGGTCTTTCCAGTGTTAAGCGCTTCTTATGGCGTTGTCAGCTTCTTGACATTTCGAATTCCAATCCTTCACTGAAAGCCTAGAAACATTCATTGCTTCAACATTAAGATCATATTCCCGCCTGCAACTTGCTACTGCCTGATTGAGGGACTCAGTAAGTCTCTTGATTTCTTCCCCAAGCTCATCTTTCACCCTTTTTACCTCTTGGTGAGCGCGAAAGAACCATTCTTCATTATCTGCACTTCGCTTGCAAGCTTTGTTCAAATCCTTCTTCAGGTCACTCACTTGATAATAGGTCTGATCTAAACAACCTTTGACATTAAACTTCTTCCGTTGTTCATCCTCAACCTTTCCTTGAACAACTTCAAGTTGAGCGGTCGTGCGAGTAAGATCATATTTCAAACCATTCTTCTCATATGTCACTCGCTGCAGCTGTGAAGTAAGTTCCTCATTCTCTTTCCCAAGGCTTGCTATCTTTGCCCTAAGCTCTTCAACTTCCTCATATGACACTGGTATTGGCTCAGGAGTGGGAGGCCTAGAAGGAGCCTCCAAGGAGAAAGGGAGTTTGATAATTTTAACCCTTTCTATGACCCACTCTCGGTATGGCATTCTGGTTACACCATCTCTCTTTCTTAGCTCAGCACCCTTGGTATGGATCTTTTCCCAAGACTTAACAATCTTATGGAGCAAAGATGGGTCTCTGGTTCCCATGTCATGCAGTATCATCTCTTCCAAATCTCTATCATCTGGCTTTCCCAATATAGGGTACTCAAATTGTCGTATCACTAAAACAGGATTATAGTTAATACAACCTTTGGTCCCTATTAGTGGCACATTACAAAAACTCCCACAATCCATGATTATCTCTTCAGCATTCAATTTATTAGGATACCAAGTGATATTCCTATCGGTAAGAGATACCAATTTCTGAGCCCATTCTTTGTCCGTCATATCCGGCACAAGTGAGTTGCGCTTGAATATGTGAGACGTAAGCCACTTGTAAAGTAAAGGGAAGCAAAAAGTCAAGACGGTACCTTTCTTTTCATGCCGAAGATGAAGATTATAAAAAACATCAGCCAAAAGTGGAACAACAGGACTCTGACCTTGCTTCCAAACAGCCCAAAACACACTGACAGCAGTTGCATCAATGAAGTCATCGAAAGTTGGAAAAAGCACTAACCCATATATGAGAAGAGCTAGTACATTCACCAAAGCATCCCAGCATTTACCCTTGAACAAATTCATAGCTTCTTTCTCCAAATAAAGTCTTCGGAAACAAAACAAACCTTTCTTTTCCTTCCAATTATTCTTAGCTGTTGGCACATCAATTTCAAGTGCTTCAGCTAATTCCTCCACCTTAGGCCATCTTCCAATCATAGTATAGGGTGCCCTACCCTTTGCAGTGAGACCCATGAACCCTTCGAACTCTTCCAAAGTAGGAGTCAACTGAAGGTCTTGGAATAAGAAACTTCGCATCTGTGGATCATAAAATTGTGCCAAGGCAGTGATAGCTGGCATTTGTACCTTAACAGCAAGGAGGTCAACAATTCGGCCGAATCTCACATTCATTATTCCTTTGTAAGTAGTAGGCATTCCCTCTAGACATGCTCTGACAACAGTGGTGTTTGGTACAAAGGTCTTCAGTTGCAATGGTTTTCTTTTCTCTGAATTCATGATTACTTTGAATGCAAAATAAACTGTTGATAAATAATTCCCTGAAAATAAAATTATCCGTAAGTCATGATGCTTTTATGCAAATGATTATGAATGCATAGCAGCTGGGTCCAGGATGACACAAGTAACTTCCAAACCCTCTTAAAATGGTAGGTCACAATAATTTAGTTCTAGATTCTTTACCCATAAACCCGCTCACATGGTAGCTTCTATGGTAACAACATCAAGATACTCAAGGTCACGGACACTAATCACATTACCGTCCTGCCACAGGCTAGCTGTATTATGACGATAATAATGATAAGGTCTACCTCAAGTGTAGTTTTCATGTTAGGCGTACGAAGGGGCGAGCCTTCGGAGACTAACACTACATAACTACCAACATTGAAATTGGTTCTATAAATGGGTCCCAGAGTCACAGCCCTTTCATGAATCAAGTCGTGTAACAGGCTAGCTGCGTTACGACGAGATTTATGAATAGGTCTACTCTCTGGAGGAGCTTTCGTGCTAGGCTTGCAAGGAGCGAGTCCCTGAAGACTAACACTAATAACTACCAAATTTAACTTAGATGTTCTCTCTTCTTTTTCCAAAGTTCGGTCAAAGAACTTTACTTGTGATATCAACCCCGGATCCAACAAATATAATAATAAGCAACATGATAAAGAAGAAAGCGATAAATAAACATAAATAATAAATAAAGAAGACAAGCAAAAACAAGTTAGCAAACAAACACAAGAACGACCAAGTTAGGCTCGACTCTCTTATGCACAAGGCTAGTCCCCAGCAGAGTCGCCATCTGTCGTACCTCGAAAAATACGATCCTCGCGAAAGACGCGGAAAAAACAGACAAACAGAGTCGCCACCTAATTTTAATCTATTCCTAATAAAGGAAAAGGGAAATATAGATAAACCCTATAAAATAGTGAACTTGGTCATTGAAACCAGATTCTGAGTTCGGGAGTCGGTTACGCAGGAGGAAGGTATTAGCACCTCTTACGTCCGTTGTACTCAACGGGAACCTCTTAGTCTAATCTGTGATTGAATGTTGACCTAAATTACTGTCTTCTTAATAATAGACGGATGTGGAGAATGGGTGGTTTTGGTCCTAGGGTGCTCGGCAGGGATTGAGATCCGTGTGCCTACGTATTCCCTTGTGCAATGGGAAAGTCAGAGCCTCGTAGTTCGTGGTGCTAAGTTTGATTGTTGTTATGAACGATTTTTCGAATCGCATTCTATTTGCTAAGCGTTGGCTTGTCTGCTCGCTATTGGAGGCTGAAGCGCTAGCTTGTTTTGCAAGTATAGAAAGGATTGGAACAGTTCTTGTTTCGAAAATTATGTTTGAGTTAATTAGGTTTTTTAAGAATGAAAGAGTGAATAAACTGCGTCCTGTGGGGCGGGCCTCAGGAGAGTTTACACGAGAATTCGAGGAATGCTGGACTCCAGAATTCAATTCTTTCATTATTTGATATGTTGAATTAAGTATTTTAATCGCAAAAGGCCGAATGAACCGCGTCCTATGGAGCGAGCCTTAGGAGAGTTCATTCTGAAATTCGAGGAATGCTAGACTCCAGAATTTCATTCTTTCGACATTTGATTTAGAAATTATCTTGGTAAAATTGTATTTGCTTTAGGGTTTTAGGAATTGGATTTTGGTATGGAAATAAATACGTTAACTCGATTTAATCTTAAGAGTTTGAAAAAATTTAGGAAAGTAAGAATTGTGCAGATGGCGATCGGATCATGATCGACTTACGTGTGTGCATGCGTAATTGTAAATCCACATGGCGTTAAGTCAAAGATTTCGTTTTCTTTTAAAAAAAACAAATATTTTAGTGTAATCGCATCCAATTTTATTTCAACAATCCATAGTCACAAAGTGAAAATAATGCATCGATTTATATAAGTCACAAGTCAATGTCACACGACTAAATGCGAGCATATAATTAAATGTTTAAATAGATTTCTTCGTTAATTAGTTTTTTAATAGATACTTATTTTAATTAATTTCATAAATTATATTATATTAACTTTATGAATAGTCAGGATAAATAAAGCTTATTAATTTTATACTTACATCAACTTATAATATAAACCATGATATTTTTTTTTAAAGAAGAATTGGGCCTCTAAACAAGGGTGAGGCGCAGGCCCACTTAGCTTGGACTGAAGTCAAACGAAACTGGTCAATATTCATACCCCAGCAATGCCAAACCCTAGCCGCCGGATTTAATGATCCTAAAGCAATAGAAATCAATTTTCTATTAACATTAGGCAGTGTAAACGAATAGAATAAAAGGAAAGAAAACATGGCGTGATGGTGTATTGGTAACATCAATGACCTTGTGCAGTGTGCGGTATCAGTGCCAAAAACAAGTTATCAATTATTAAAATAAAAGAAAAAAATAATAAAAAAAAAGAAAGCAAAGTGTTCATTCGGTCATCAATTTCATTAAAAGTTTTAACATATTATTTAAATCAAAAAGAGAGAAAAGAAGACACAGGGAGACGCACTACTTTCAACGTCCCCTTCTTCATTTCACACCAGCTCAACTTGACGAAGCTTTCTCTTCAAAAGGGAAGAGAAAATCGCATCCTCATAGTATCATCACATGGTTCATAGAGTCATGAAATCAGCAAGCAAGAGAGGAACAAACCCTAACCCATCAAATTGAAAACCCGTAAACCCAAATCCATTGTATTCCAGTCAAAAAATACGCAACAATAATCAAAGATATAAATGGAGGTGGTGAAATCTACCGATTACGAAGCTTCAAAGGTTTGGAACTCAGGTACCACTCTTTTCCGTCCCGAACCGATCTCTCCTTCTTCTTCTATCCCTTCTTTCTACTGCTTGTTTTTTGTTGTTATGATTGTGTTGTTGGTGAGTGCAAAAAGATGATGAGGTTTAGCTCATCTCTGACAAAATTTCAATGTGAAATTATGCAGAGATTGTAGGATAAGAGCTTTTCTGAGTAAGGGTTGAATTTCGTTGCCTTTTGGTTTCAGCTACTAGGGTTTTTTTAAAGCGGTCTCTCCTTCTTTTGCTAATGATTGGCTTCATGGTTTTATAGTGATTAAGAGATGCTTGGTACTTGTGAGAGAGTGAGGATTCCGTTAGAAATCCAGTGTGGCTACGCCCTGATTTCATGGGATTTTTCGAAAGTGGGGTGAGCTGAAGATTACAAAATTCGTTGGAAGGGATTTTTGTGTGGGGACCTCTTGTGGTGAGTCACGATTTCATTTTGTCTGTAGTGTTGTTGTTCCAAACTTTCCATTGAATATTACTGTTAAGTAAACCAGTTTTCACTACTGCAAAAAATCAAATTTTTACTGCTACGGTTTTAGTGATTTTGCTGCTGCTTAATACTTTGCTTTACTCAAAATAAAAAATGTTTTCCTTTTTGCTGTGACTTTTGAAATTGCCCTGTTTGTATTGAAACTGAATTAATGTCTTGAGAATGTGTTCACTGCTTTTACTGTGATAAATAAAACTTGTACTAATCGCTGATATTTTGCAGGTGATGTTTCAAAAGATTGGTAGCCACACTTTGGTTTTGAATTCATGCGGTTGGAATTTCCTAGTGCCAGCTTTTCCAAGATTGCATCTACTGTTGTTTCTTCTTGACTTGCACCAGTTCTTGTAAAACCGACGCTTGATATCTTTACTTAGATGCTGAGCCCAAACAGTATTCAGTGTGCGAAGGCCGCGTGGTGTCTTCACATATCCCACCACTCCAACAACAACAAGTGGAGGAATTTCAATGACAGTGACAGCTTCATATGTCTCTTTCTTATGAAGCTTGTATCGACACAACACTTGGAGAAGTGATGATTGCTGAAGGAAATTCTTGGACAGCACATGTCTCGATGTTGTCAACCTCAATTACTTGAGGGTAATCCAAATCAGAACTTGGATAATCTATTGATCATTTTCATCCTGCTGCATCTATTCATTTTGTTGTTCTTGCAAGTTTGCAAATTGAGCCATCTGATGAGGTTTCTTTCGTGCAGGTCCGAAAAAAGTGGTAGTAACTGCCCTAAAATTTGCAACATGAATGTCTGTGCCGCTCGGAAAGAATTATCCCTTTTGAATCGTTGTCTTTCTTGTAATTGTGTATTACTTGTGGAAGTTTTTTATTCCTATTCGGCATAGCTACTATCTTTACTCCATTTGTATTTCTGCAGAAGTTTGTGCTTCCGTGCTGGTGACTTTGAGGAGTTCTAACCCTTGGAAGAGACTTACTTGGTGAATTCATGTAATCTAGTGTTCATGAAGTCAGAACATTTTGTATGGATATGCTGAGATTGGAGTCCAGAGTCGATAGGAATGCTTAGGCAAGAGAATTAATGAAGCTTTGTAAACAAGAGCCAAGAGAAAGCAGTGACAGTATGTTGCAGAGAAGATCAATTGATGGAATGCAATCTCTTTGTGTACCTTGACCTTTGCTTTCACCGAATGCTGTGGGACGCAATAAACTTTAACTGGGATGAATCTCCTCTTGAAGTCTTGTAGTAAATCTTCACTCATAGTAGTATAAGTAAGCACATCTCCCTTACTGCATTTATTCCAACAGTGACAACCTCTGGACGTGTACGAAAGGGCATGACATCATCTGCAGGAATCTCATCATGGTAAGCCCGGGCCGTTGCTGCAAGTAAATTTGTAACATCCCGTTGATGGGGCTGGATATATTTAATAATTGATTTGCTTGTTTTCTTCGATGTTTGTAGCAATGGAACGACTTGGAGAAATGGCAAGAGATTGAACCAATGGCTTTGTCTTGAGGTAATAATATTCTGCTATAATTTTCTTTGGTTTGCTGCAAGTGGAAAGCAATCAGGAGGCCTTGAACTTTCTTGGGTCGTGCTTATAGTAATCTTTTGTTTTCTACTAATGTCCTTGCTCACTTTTGTTCTTCTTCATTGCAGGCTTGTGAAGCAAAGCAGAAGGCTTGCCCTGCTTCCTTGGCTTGGTGAAAGCTAGAAGATGTCAACCTCTTATCAAGAACTCACTTGTTTTATTGCTACATACACGAACCGAATTTGTCTTGTTCCCACCATTACTTTGATGCTCACTGATGTGCCTCTATTGTGGCAGGTTTCTTGGTGGTATGCTGGCGGCTCACGCATAAAATGGAGGTAGATATGATCATTAAGGAAGCTAAAGCAATGTTGATGTCATGAAATATTCTATTTCCTTAAAACCTTTCCTTTGCAAATGATGTGGATACTCTTAATTAAAAACTAAGCACACCAGGTTGATTTATAGATTGGCTTAGAAGTTTGAACATGGTCTGTATTGCAAGTGGCTGGGAACACATTTTTTTATGGCTTGTAGGATTCGGTAGCAATTCATAACTTGTTCTTAATATCTTATTTGTTTGATGCAATATGTAATGGACTTATTTATTTCTCACAATTTTGCCTTGGGTTTTGAATGGTAACAATAACATGCATTTCTTAATTTGAAATTGACCCAAAGATTGATTTCAATCGTACTTGAATTTCTCTTCCACCTTGCATGTCTTTGACCAATCTCAAATGAATGGTCGATTTTCCACTTAATCAACCAGTTAAATCCCTTATATTTTGATAAATGATAATTGAATTGAATCCATAAAGAACACCTCTTAATAAACCAAATTGGATTTGTTCTCGAGAAACAAAGTCTGTTATGCACTAATCTTGACAAGAATTAATATCCTGAATTAAAATGAATCATTTGTGAATCAACTTCTAATGGATGCCAAAACAATGAATCCTCCTTGAAATCCTCTTATATTCATGCCTCAAACATATACACGCATAAGCAAGATGACCTCCAACAAATCCTTGCGCGCCACCTCTGAATCTCGTAGATATATGCTGTCACATTTTGATTTGAAGTTAGGCCTTTGCTATGGCCAACCTTGCAAAACATTAAGCACATGTAGAAATAGAAACATGCGAACTGCCACATATTTTGGTATTTTGGTTATAAATTAGCAATCAGAAACGAATGGAAGTAATTATATAGGTGGGACAAATTTGGGGTATGACACACTCGAGCCAGACGAGCCATACACTTGAGCATAGACAAGCAAGCAGTTCACAGTCAAATCATTTCAGTCTCTTTGAGTCGAACTACGGTGTTCTGACTTCCTCATTGCACGAGAGGATACATAGGCATAACTTAACAGTTATCGAACAAAAGTCTCTTTGTCATCCCCCTCTTTCAACATTATTTTCTAAGCCTCAGTTCATGAGCAATTCACCCTTTTAAACTGACACTTGTATTTTCTTTCCTCAGCTTTTGCACACAGATAGCACATACACCTACCCCTTTTAAACACAATCTTGTAAGCGTGGATCCCGTCGAGTACGGCGGACGATCTGGGTGCTAATACCTTCCCAGGTCGTAACCAACCCCATTTCTCAGTTTCTCTGGTTCGCAACCGTCTTATCCATCTCTTTCTAGATTTATGCAACATTACCTTTCCTTCGGGATAAAAATTCCTAGCTGGCGACTCTATTCAATTCAACCTCTTTTCTCTTTCGCTGATGGTTCGCGTTTGCACCGGGATAAAAATTCGGGGAGCAACAGCTTGGCGACTCTGTTGGGGACAAGTTTTCTTGCAACCAAGGCTTTTGGTTCTTTTTGTGGGTTTCTCCTAGCGCTTGTTTGATTGTGTTTACAGGGGTGTTATGTGTTATATGTGCTTTTTGTTTATTGCTTTATTTATTTATTTCTGTACAGCTTTATTTATTGCTTTCATTTACTGTTTTATGCATTTCATATTATTGTCATCATATCATGTGCTGGATTTGTTGTTTCTCCTTGGTGGGAGGGTATCTCAGTGAGTAAGGTTCCACACTAGGAGCCTGAGTGACACATAAGATTAGAGTTCTTCTTGAGAACTCTGTGCTACGGATTTCCTATAGTGCTAAGGCTATCTGGAAGCCTGCTAAGTCTGGATGACCTTTTTAGATGACCTTCAGCATCTGAGGTGAATTAGAGGAGGATTCTTTATGATTAGGGTAAACATTGTACCTTTGGGTTAGAAGTGTTTACACTTCTCATGATAGATCTAAGTCTGAGGATCCTTGTTCTAGAAAAATACCTGTGAATGGGTTAGGATGTTTGCAGGTTTGCAGGAACCCTTGGCCTCATCATACCCTGTTACTAATATTGTTTTAAGGTTACACTACTTTGGACTGATCTTATGAAACCCTGGACTTGTGACTCTTTATTTGAGTCCCCCACCTGGTTACTGTTCTCTAGCCTTCATCTATATTTCTGAACACTCATGGACCCTATCAAAGCAAATGACAAATCCAGCACCTGATCACAAACCCTTGCATATCATTATGCATTCATCATTTTGCATCTATATTTGTTTTACAGGGTATCCACATCATCTTTGGTTTGGTTTTGACTGTTCTTCTGCTCAGCCATCTTCACCAGTTATCTTCCTCAGAGATCTTCTTCAGTTGATATCTTCTCTAATTGTATTCATCAATATTTCTCCTCAGTTATCTTCATAAGCATCCATTGTTAGTATGGACTCATCCAGGAAGAGCAACATCACTTATCATTTCTTTGAGCCCTCCCTAGCAGACATCAGGCAGATTCAGGCCACCAATCATGCTGTAGCAGGGAAGTGGGAAACTGTTTGTGCTCTCCTGGCTCTTAGTGTATATGGAATCATCTTGTTTGCAGATGAGCCTAAGTTTGTAAGCAAGAATGCTATCCATATCTTCCTGCTGAAGAATCCAGTTCCTACCTTGCTTGGGGATTTCTATTACTCAGTGCATTAGAGAAATGAGAAGCAGAGGGGAAGATTAGTCAGATGTTGTGTACCTCTCTTCTACTGTTTGTTATTGAGACACCTTCCAAAGACAAAAGCTTTCCTAAACCCTCATCAGTCAAGAAACTGGGCTAAGAGAATGATTGCTCTCACTTCAGAAGATATCAGGTGGTGTACTCAGAGCACCAAGGGCAGGGATATACTTACAAGTTGTGGGCAGTATCCCAATGTGCCTCTTATTAGAGTGAAGGGTTGCATCAACTACAATCCTTTTCTTTTCAAAAGGCATCTAGGGTATGCCTTAGTACATCCACCAAGAGAGCAGGATTTAGCAGAGACCCTTTACTGTGATGTTCATAATAATCATGCCATCATCCGACAAGCAGCCTGGGCTTGGGATAACATACAGACAAAAGGGACTGCTATTCTTGGCAAGTGCAACAACATAGCTTCAGCTCAGTACATTGATTGGTATCGCATCAGAGGACAGATCACCTGTATGCCATTCACCTTGGAAGATGTGCCAGGGCCATCAGCAGTAGAGCTTGTAGCTACAACCAATTTAGAGGAGTTTGAGAAGTTGAAAGAGAGGAATACCCAACTTTCTGAAGCTCTGAAGAAGACCCTCTGGGAGAGGAATAATAGTCGTCTGGACAATGAGAGGTTAGAAAAGCTCCATATCAAGCATATGACCAAGATAGAAAAGACAGATGATTACATCAGAAAAGTCCGAGCATGGGAGTTGGTATTGAAGAATGCTTGCAAAGAAGCTAAGACTCAGAAGGCCAGAGCTGAGCATTACCTAGAGGAGAGTCAGGCTAGGTGGATCAGGATATCTGAGGCTCATTTGCAAGAAGATCAGAGGACACAGGCTAGGATAGGGCAGCTGGAAGCTAATGAGAAGAAGAGTCAGGAAGCCTTGTTAGCAACATAGAAGGAAATCTCCGAGTTGAAACTCCGGGCGGGGTTAAAAATATCAAAGGACCAAGACAAGTACCAGAAGTTGACAAGTGCCATTGCCACCAGGAACCTTCTTATCAGGACCATCACAAAACATCCAGTTGGACTAGTGACTGATGCTCTCCTGAAGCAAGTCAAGGAGGATAACTTTGGGCTGGATGTTTGATTTCGTCGTACTTGTATTTTATTTTTGATTGTACTTTTTGATGATTTTGTTGTATTTTGACCCACCATGGGAACTTATTGTAATCATAAACTATGTATCTTTTGCATTTGTAATATATGGTTTATGTATTACTTGGATTTTCTCTTGGGCTTCATTTCTCTTCAACATCTTCATCATTCCTAAAGGTCTGGAAGGTCAAAACCAAAGAGCCAAACCGGATACCCTTGGAAGACAAATAGACATATTGCATTGCATACTAACCTCATTCTTTGTTTTGTAGGTGTTTTTGTTTTTGTTTTCTCACTTTGATGTTGTTTCAGGAAACATTGCTCGTAGGAGGGTTTTCCCCATCAACAGAGTTCACAGGTATCCTACAAGAAACAACCTTCTAAGCTTACAGATGGACCAAGTTCAGCAAGATCTGACTGACGTGAGAACTCAGATGGCTAATGAGAGAACTGAGATGAGGGCTCAGATGAACCAGTCCATGGCAGTAATGACTGGGTTGGCCCAAAGCCAAGAAAGATTAAAAGAGTTGGTCGAGCGGCAAACTCCAGAAGAGAATCATCCAAGAACAGGAGGTACTAGCAACAATGATCACGGGCAGCCATGAACAGACGCGCCAGAGTTTGGGCCTCACCTCAATCTTGAAGTCAATGATATCAGAAATACTCAAGGAAACGCTGGAAGTTGTGCCTTGCAAGAGGACCCTCAAGAGGAACAATTACAGTAATTGGTGCTGGGGATGAAGCTTGTGATCGTCGCCTGGACGAAATAGCAGAAAAGCTAAGGTCTTTGGAGTCCCAAAACTCTTTGGGATTTGATGTAATGGATATGGGTTTAGTTGAGGGAGTCAGGATTCCTCACAAATTCAAGCCTCCTTGCTTTGAGAGATATAATGGTACCTCTTGTCCACGTACTCACCTGCAATCCTTTTTGGGGAGACTGAAGGCTTATACCATGGACGAAAATTTGTGGATGTTCTACTTCGAAGACAGTCTGACCGGGGCATCCCGTGAATGGTATTCTCACCTGTCCAGGGCAACAGTCAAAAACTGGAAGGATTTGGCTGAAGCTTTCATACGCCAGTATCAATATATCTTGGACATGGCTCCCAACAGAACCCTCCTAATGGGTATGTCACAATCTTCAAGAGAAAGCTTCAGGGAGTATGCCCAAAGATGGAGACAGCTTGCTGCTGTTGTCCAGCTTCCAATGTCTGAGAGAGAAATGGTCGACATGTTTATGAACACATTGCAAGGAACTTACATTGACAAACTTGTTGCTTTCTCTTCCACTAGCTTTGTGGATGTAGTTATAGCTGGGGAAAGAATTGAGAGTCTCTTGAAGATGGGAAAAATTTTAGATAATGGAGCTAGTTCCAGCAATACAAGGAAACCTTTCTCAGGACCTCGTAGGACAAGTGAGACCAATTCAGTGCACATGGGCAGAGGTAGGCCTCAATACATGCCAAGATCAGTAGCTGATGTCACCATTCCAGCTCCAGCACCTCAACAACAGTATCCCCCATAACCACAACACTTTCCACCGCAATAACAATTTCCTCAACAGAGATCTTACAATAATAACAATCAGCAACATCGTTCATTTCAACCAAGGACTTCACAAATCAACAGGGTTATCGATCCCATTCAGATGCCCTATGTTACCTTACTTCCACAGTTATTAAAGCTCAATCTAATTGAATTAAGGACTCTGGCCCCACCAGATCCCCAGAATCTCCCAAGAAACTATGATATCAACGCCCAGTGTGCCTTCCACTCTAATGCACCTGGCCATACTACAGAGAAGTACAGAGCCTTACACATGAAGGTTCAAGATTTGATTGATTCTAAGGCAGTCAAATTTGCACCTCCTCCAAGTGTTACCAAGAATCCTATGCCTAGCCATGGTGGGCCTAGGATAAATGCCATTGAGGAGGATCAACCGGTGAACCAAATTGACAGTGTTGCAAGCATTCAGACACCTCTGGCCGAGGTTAAAGCCCAGCTTTTAAAGTGCCAAGTGTTCCCGGGTTGCGAGGCCCATTATGAAGCTTGCAAGATTTCTATCAACGGTTGTGCAAGTTTGAAGACCGGTATCAATAATCTTATCAAAAAAGGAACTTTACAGATCACTTCAACAGTTATAGCTCCTACAACATTAACAACCATTCCTCCTACAACTCCAGCACATGTCATTCCATCAGATGTAACAAGTATTACTCCTACAACTTCAACAACAATCATTCCAACAGATTCTTCTACAACATCAACAACCATCCCTTCTTCAACATCAACAGACATCAATTTAACACATCCTTCTACAACAACAACAACCATCAATGAAGACATTTCCACAGTTACCATTTACTATGATCCGATAATAATCCACGTTCTAGATTCTTTCAACAACTCATAGCAACATCTCCCTCAACATCAACAACCTTCATCACCAGCACCATCTCCGGTCAGACCTCCTGTCACAATTTATTATGAACCCCAAACTGTCTAAATTCCTTCTTCTGCAGCAATCAGTCCGGTTACTATCACGGTACCAGGACCAGTTCCATATGACAGCAGCAGTGTCGTGCCTTGGCACTATGGCTCAGATTTGAATTGCAACGAAAAGAAAGTCACTCTTGACACTTCCACACCACAGATTGATAATGTGGGGGGAGACGGAGGCTTCACTCAAAGCGGACGTCTTTTTGCCTCACAATTCCCAAGAACTAATGCTGAAGCAGAAGCTGCTGCCAAGACTAAGGGCAAGAAAGTGGTGCCTGAAGAACCTATTACCAAGGAAAATCAGAAGACATCCTTTGACCAGGATGTAGACGAGTTCATGAGAATAATCAAGAAGAGTGACTATAAGGTTGTGGACCAGCTCCATCAGACACCCTCCAAAATCTCTATTTTATCCCTGCTAATGTGTTCCGAAGCCCACAGGAATGCACTTCTCAAAGTCCTGCATGCAGCTTACGTGCCAGAAGAGATTACAGTTAATCAGCTAGAAACAGTGGTTTCAAATGTCAATACTAGCCATGGGCTAGGTCTTACTGATGTTGGTCTAACTACGGAGGGTCGTAACCATAATAAGGCTTTGCATATCACCTTGGAGTGTAAAGGTGTTGTTCTCTCTCATGTCTTGGTTGACACTGGGTCTTCTCTCAATGTTCTTCCAAAGAAAGCCTTGGTCAAGATGGAATATGACGGTCTTGCGCTGCGTCCAAGTAACCTGGTGGTGAGAGCCTTTGACGGTTCTAAAAGATCGGTTCTTGGGGAAATTGAGCTTCCTGTGGTGATTGGCCCACAGATCTTCAAAACTATCTTCTACGTGATGGACATATAGTCTGCCTGTAGCTGTTTGTTGGGTCGGCCATGGATTCATGCCGCTGGCGCTGTGACGTCGACCCTTCACCAGAAGTTAAAATACAAATGGGAGGGCCAAGTCATTACAATCTGCGGGGAAGAGGATATCTTCATCAATCATCTAGCTACTTACAAGTATATTGAGATGGACGGAAAAATCCATGAGACAATGAGCCAAGGGTTTGAGGCCCTCAATGTCAATGAAGCAACAACTGAAGTGTATGGTACTTCAATCTCCTCTTATAAGCAAGCTCAGAAGGTTGTTGAAGACGGGAATGCCCAGGGCTAGGGCAAGCTGCTGCAAGTTCAGGTCAAGGAAGACAAGTTCGGGTTGGGTTACAAACCATCCCGACAGGTCCAAGAGGAGGCTGCTGAAGCTCCCAAGTTTATCAGTGGGGGAATGCTAACCCCGGATGCAATCAACAATGTGGAAGACGAGGTTGAAAGTGACTTCAACCTGGAAAGTTGGATTCTTCCTAGGGTCCCAGGCCAACAAGTCCTTAACTGGTCTTCCTAGGAAATTATAAGGATTACTTCTGCAGAGTAATTATTATTTCCTGTTTAAGCATACATCAAGTCCTGCACCTTGCCCAAGGTGTCAGGACTCATTTCATAATAGGGCCATATTTGTATTTTGTGCAAATGAATGATTAATGAACAAGTGGTCATCTTTTGCAAACGATCTTCTTTTTTCGCTCACTATCTTTTCATTTTTGTTATTTTCGCACAAAGCAATAAATGGTAATGTTTTTCAATAATAACTTCATTCACACTTTTTCTAAGCAAGATAAAATCAATCACTAAAATGAACAAATCTCAACCCTTGCAAAGATAATCCTCCAGATTGCACCGACAACAACACTGCTATGACTTCGTATGACTTCGACAATCCAATTAATCAAGCAGATGAAGGGGTTGATGAAGACTATGATTTTCCCAATAAGTTGGCTAGGTTGTTGAGACAAGAGGAAAAAGTGATTGCTCCTCGTCAGGAGGAGGTTGAAACTATCAATATTGGTACCGAGGAAGAGGTGAAAGAGGTAAGGATCGGGGCTAGTCTGCAAGCTCTAGTGAAAGGACAGCTCATCAGTATGCTTCGGGAATATGTCGACGTCTTTGCTTGGTCCTATCAAGATATGCTAGGTCTAGATACGGATATTGCCATGCACATGTTGCCATTGAAAGAAGATTGTCCGCCAATTAAACAGAAATTACGCTGTACTCGCCCGGACATGGCCATGAAGATCAAAGAGGAAGTACAAAAGTAGTGAGATGCCGGTTTTCTCGCTGTAACTAGTTACCCGCCGTGGGTTGCTAACATTGTACCCGTACCTAAGAAGGATGGCAAGGTGCGTATGTGTGTGGATTACCGGGATTTGAACAAAGCAAGCCCGAAAGATGACTTCCCATTACCTCACATTGATGTATTGGTGGATAACACGACTCAGTTCTCAGTATTTTCTTTCATGGATGGATTTTCTGGATACAATCAGATTAAGATGTCACCTGAAGACATGGAGAAGACAGCTTTCATCACACCTTGGGGCACGTTCTGTTACAAGGTAATGTCGTTCGGTCTGAAGAACGTTGGTGCAACATATCAACGGGCTATGGTAACATTATTCCATGATATGATCCATAAAGAAATCGAGTGCTATGTGGATGATATGATTGCTAAGTCCCTAACAGAGGAAGATCATTTGGTAAATCTGCTGAAATTGTTTAAGCGTTTGAGGAAGTATCAGTTGAAGTTGAGCCCCCAACAAGTACACATTCGGGGTACGTTCTGGTAAGCTACTGGGTTTTATTGTAAGTGAAAAGGGAATTGAGGTTGATCCCGACAAAGTCAAAGCTATTTAAGAAATGCCTGCACCTAAGACTGAGAAAGAAGTTTGAGGGTTCTTAGGTAGATTGAACTACATCTCAAGGTTCATATCTCATCTCACTGCAACTTGCGAACCCTTGTTCAAATTGTTAAGAAAAGAGAAAACAATCAGGTGGAACGATGACTGTCAGAGAGCTTTTGACATGATCGTAGAATATCTGCAAGAACCTCCAATTCTCATGCCTCCAGTTGAAGGAAGACCTATAATCATGTACCTGACAGTATTAGAAGAGTCGATGGGGTGTGTGTTGGGCCAGCATGACGAGTCTGGTCGAAAAGAGTATGCAATATACTACCTAAGCAAAAAGTTTACCGACTGTGAACAACGTTATTCACTACTCGAGAAAACTTGTTGTGCTTTAGCGTGGGCTGCTCGCCGACTAAGACAGTATATGTTGACTCATACTACCTTGTTGATCTCAAAGATGGATCCAATCAAGTACATATTTGAGAAGCCAGCACTTACCGGAAGGGTTTCCAGGTGGCAAATGATTCTAACAGAATATGACATTCAGTACACCTCTTAGAAAGTCATCAAGGGCAGTGTATTGTCTGACTATCTGGAAGAGCAACCCATTGATGATTACCAGCCTATGAGATTTGATTTCCCTGATGAAGATATCATGTTCTTAAAAGTAAAAGATTATGAAGAGCCTATTCACACTGAAGGGCCTGACCCAGAAGAAGTATGGACTATGATGTTTGACGGGGCAGTTAATTGCAACGGTCGTGGGGTTGGTGCAGTACTTATCACGCCTAAAGGAGTCCATATGCCTTTCTCGGTGAAACTCGTCTTTGTTTGCACTAACAACGAAGCAGAATACGAAGCTTGTATCATGGGTCTTGAGGAAGCCATTGACCTTAGGATCAAAACCTTAAATGTATTCGGAGATTCAGCTTTGGTAATCAATCATACCAACGACAAATGGTACACTCATCAGGAGCACCTGATTCCCTACCGTGACTATACGAGGAGATTGTTGACCTTCTTCACAACAGTTAAGCTTAAATACATCCCTCAAGATAAGAATCAGTTTGCAGACGCTTTGGCTACCATTTCATCCATGATCAAAGTACAAGCTGCCAATTATGTACCTCGGATTTTGGTATCCAGACTGGACAGACCGGCATATGTATTCTCTGTGGACACTGTCACTAACAACAAGCCTTGGTTCTATGACATCAAATGCTTCTTGGAAACTCAGACATACCCACCTGGGGCATCGTCAAATGATAAGAAGACATTAAGAAGGCTAGCCGGTAGTTTCTTCCTCAATACTGATGGTTCTTTGTACAAACGAAACTTCGACATGGTCTTGCTCAGATTTGTTGACAAGAAGGAAGCAGACCTACTAATGCACGAAGTACATGAAGGTTCTTTCGGTACCCATGCCGGAGGAAATGCAAGGGCAAAGAAGTTGTTAAGATCGGGTTACTATTGAATCACAATGGATGCAGACTGTTGTTCCTATTCCAGAAAATGCCACAAATGCCAGATCTACGCAGATAAAATGCATGTGCCTCTGAATCCTTTGAATGTAATGTCTTCACCTCTGCCCTTCTCCATGTGGGGCATTGATATGATTGGAAAGATTGAACCGACTGCTTCAAATGGTCACAGATTCATCCTGGTGGCCATTGATTACTTCACCAAATGGGTTGAAGAAGCTTTATATGCAAACGTCACTAGACAAGTGGTAGCTAGATTTCTGAAAAGGGATATCATTTGTTGGTATGGAGTTCCTGAGCGAATCATTACTGATAATGGTTCCAATTTAAACAACAAGATGATGGCAGAGCTTTGCCGGGACTTCAAAATTCAGCATCACAACTCTTCTCCTTACAGGCCAAAGATGAATGGCGTTGTTGAGGCCGCTGACAAGAATATCAAGAAGATTGTGCAGAAGATGGTAGTCACCTACAAAGACTGGCACGAAATGCTGTCATTTGCCTTGCATGGGTACCGAACCTCTATCAGAACGTCTACCGGGGCAACACCTTATTAGCTTGTGTATGGTATGGAAGTTATCCTACCTGTTGAAGTTGAACTACCCTCCTTATGGGTAATGATGGATGTGAAACTGGATGAAGCAGAATGGGTCTGATCCCGATATAATCAACTGAATCTGATTGAAGAAAAGAGATTAGCAGCCATATGTCATGGGCAGTTATATCAAAAGCGAATGAAGAAAGCCTTCGATCAGAAAGTCAAACCTCGGGAATACCAAGTGGGAGAGCTTGTGCTGAAAAGACTTCTTCCTCCTCATACAGACCACAGGGGAAAATGGACACCAAACTATGAAGGTCCTTATGTGATAACTAAAGTCTTCTCGGGCGGGGCACTAATACTCGAAACCATGGATGGTGAAGACTTCCCGTCTCCTGTGAATTCAGATGCAGTTAAAAAATACTTCGCATAAAATGACCCGCTGGACATAAAAACAGAATGTAAGTCCAGGAAAAAATAGTGCATCTCGGCGAGTCAAAAACAGAATAAAAGACTCGGGCAAAAATAAGGGAAAAATTAAAAAAATGTACACCCACTGAGTTGAAAAGCCACATCGGACAACTCAGGCAAAAATGGGTATCCCGGTGGATTGAAAACCCGAAAGGGCAGTCCGCGCAAAATCAGGGAATAAGCGAACAATTGCATTCTGAATCCGTCTGTATCACTCACAACATGGCAAGCTTCGAAAGGATAAAGCGTCGGTCGGAATCAACCTTCTTCAGAAATCAAGATAAGAAGAATGTCAAGGTCATACGGGTCATATCAAAGGAAGCTCACTGGAGCGTCATCTACAACATTGCCAACACTTTTATTTTCTCAATTTGCAGCAATCTCCTCATTTCAGGGGATTCACTTCTTTGACTGTACTTGCCTATTCAGGGCGCACAAATCAATAAAATCAGAATATTCAGTCACACTTTGTTTTGTACATTTTTGTTTCGTTTGCAAAATGTCCAAAGGTTATAATACAACACTTGCATAAGACATATACGCCATTTTAATAAATGCTTGCAGGAAATATGTTGCTTTCAGACAAATCTAACTCCTATGACGGAATCCGGTTGAGGATACCTCGGGACACTTGTGCGTTTCTTTTGTTTAACATGTTGCAGGTACTCAAGGCAGACCATTTCACAGCATGGGGCATATCAGGCATTTTCCCCAGCCAAGCCAGCAATCACATCGTCAGCAGGATTCCTTGACAAGAAGTATTCCCCCATGGAGCTGTTATCCCCCAGGGGATCCCTTGAGGAATTCATCAATCCCCAACATATTACTTCCCAGAAGTTATCTAATCCCCAAGCGGGATCTCCCGAGCAATGCCTGGCGGCTTCCCCAACAAAGTGGTCAGGAACTTTCTATTCCCCATCAGGGTTGCCAGGATTCTCTCATCCTCAGCAGAGTTGGTGAATTTTCTTCCCCACAAAGTTGCCTTTCTCTCCCCAGTAGAGCAATGCATGAAGTACTTCCCCAACGGAGTTGCTGAAACTTCCTCATTCCTAATGGAGTTCTCCCTCCGGACAAATCAGCCAATGGTCTCTTTCCCCAGCTGAGTTCTCCCTCCAAACAGATCTCCTAGAGATATTTCTCCCTGCAGGATCCGGATCTCGGACCGGGTTTCTCATTTTCATAATCATAGCATTCGCATCATATTCACCAAAATAAGCGTAGCATTCCTTCTAATACGGAGCATTACGGCAAAAATCAAACATTCGCATGATCATAAGCCAGGTTCGAGCCCATCACCTGCAAACACCATAGTCACTTCACCAGCAATATACAAAACTCATATCCCCTGCAGATAAAAGCCAAAGCATCCCCTTTGCACTCTCAAATACAGATGCCTGCTCATATTTATACATGCTCCTTTCGACACTCGTCCGTGTCATCCTTCCCTAGTAAAGTTGCCATAAATCCTTCAGAATTCTCAAACACTTGTTCATACTTGTACATATTCTTTGTTGACACTCGCTCGTGTCATACTTCCCCAGCAAGTCAAAGCACTCGTCTGTGTCTCTTGCTCAATCTTTTGGAACTCGTCTGTGTCATGCGCATATTTTCCCCGACAGATCGATACTTGTACATACTTATACAGAAGTCTTTGATACTCGTTCCTATCTTGTATATATCACCCCTCAGCAGATTCAACACTCGTCCGTGTTCTTTGCTCAGCCGATTGATACTCGTCCGTATCATCACCCTTAAACACGTGTTAGCGTCTGTTTCTGCCGATACTCATCTGTATCATGCTACTAAGGATGCTCGTCCGCATCTTTGATCTATACACACTGTCAAACACTTATATCTTTTATTTTAAAGCGTAAGCATTCGTCCGTGTTTACATTCCCACAGAAACAAAGACAACTTTCTCTATCCGACATTCGTCTTATGTCGTGATACTTTCGGCAATCGTCCCCTGCCAGGTGATCGTCCTTCACCTTTGGATGATTGTCCCTCATCCTTTCCCCAGTGGAATCTCCATTGTTGGAACTTTCTATCCGACATTCGTCCTATGTCGTGGTATTTTTGGCAGCCGTCACCTGCTAGGTGATCGTCCTTCACCTTTTGATGACTGTCCCTCATCATTTATCTGATGGTCATCCCCATCGTTGATCTTGTTGTCCGACATTTGTCCTATAACGTGATAATCCCCAAGAGCAGCTGTACCCTACTAGGTGATCATCCTTCACCTCTTGATGATCGTCCTTCATCATGCTTACCCGATGGCAGTCCCCATCGTTGACCTTTTCTATCCGACATTCGTCCTATGTCGAGATAAAGAGCAGTCGTCCCCTGCTAGGTGATCGTCCTTCACCTTTGATGACTGTCCCTCATCAAATATTTCATTTCTTCTTTAACCCAATGGTCTTCCCCGTCGTGGTCCCTTTTCCCTTTCCTGATGATCGTCCTTCATTAGCGTTTATCCGATGGCCGTCTCCATCGTTGTTTATTTTACCATTCAACCCGATGGCCGTCCCCGTCGCGGTCTCTTTATTCCCCAGCATGATGGTCGTCCCCGTCATTGCTTTGCTTACGATTTTACCCCCAGCAGTCGTCCTCTGCTCGATGGTCGTCCTTCATCGCTTTCATTTGATAATCATACTATACTATCTTTTACAATTTATATCAATTTTCTTCTTCTCCCCAGTGAGTGCAAATTTCGGACTGTCTTTGGTATTCAACCACAAGTTATCTTGTTTGTCTGTTAAGCCAGGCGCTTACACCCTGCACAGTTAACTCATGCTTGAATAGGGGCAGCTGTAAACACCCCGAATTTTCCCTCACTCTTTCTCACATCATGGCTTGTGATCTTTCATATAGCATTGCATAAGCATACCATCTCATATTGCATATTTGTTTCATCTGCATAGTTCATTTCATCTGCATCTAGGGTTTGTGATCTGAGCAATCCAAGAAGTGATTTGATCCATCTCAAAGGTCTTGAAGAATGCCAAGAGGGTCCATTAATTTTCTATGATCATAATATGCTCCCCAAAGTTCATAAAAGTCAAGAGATCACAAATAATGGCAAAGGCATAGAGGTAGATTGAAGATTTCCTGCACAGATGACCTAAAATTAGGGTTTTGGTTTTAGAGGCTTTAATCCCAATTTGTTTGGTCATTCTTGTTTCTAATGGTCTTAATATGTTATAAGGATCATGTGTACCAAATTTGATGAAGAAATTCACTGTGGAAGTCATCTGATCATTGGGTAACTTCTTGAGCAAGTAAAGTCAAAATCAGGGCATCTGAGGCCTCCACCAAGGATACCAAAGGGTCACATTCATCATTTTGAGTCTCTTTGATCTTTATTTGATCTTAGAAGTGGTTAGGAGTTCACAAAGTTGAAGAATTTTGAACCAAATGCAAACTTGCTATTTTTGGAAATGACTAGTAATGGAAACTTTCCATTTTGGGAAAGATATTCAACCTATTCTTTCATGACCAAAAATGCTTCAAATGAAAAATTCTTGGGCATGAAAGTTGTATATTATGTCTTCCCATTTTCAAAAAGTACAAGAACATGTCTTGATTCATCCTAGAACTCAAGATATGGCCTTTCAAAGTTGACAAAAATCCTCTAATTTTCAAGTGTGCACCAAAGAGGGATTTTTGCAATTTCACTTGTCAAGCCATTTCATGACCTCTAATCAACTTCTATGTACCATAACATGTCAAAGAAACTTCAAAACATCAGAATTGGCCCAAGAATGCATGGTTTTCATGGCTTGATTCACAAGAAATCTCAAAATGGCAATTAAGCATAAAGCTTGCAAACACTTGAATCAAAGGCTGCAAATCATCCCAAACCATCCCATGGTTCTCCTTGAAGTTGGATGAGGCATGACACCCCTAAAGCCAGCTCTGACTCAGCCCATACTTGTGGTACAACAACCTTTGACTTTTTGCAAAATAAGCCATACCAATCAGCCTGTGCCACAACCACTCTTTGGCCAATCAACATGACTTATGTGGACATCAAGGAGCTCATTTCACATAAGCTTGGAGCCTGAATCTTCCCACAACTCAGAATCACCAAATATTCCACAAACCTTCAAGCTTTCGAAACTCACTCCACAACCATCAAAACTCAAAATTTCTTTCACCATTCAACTACACATAACTCAAGGATCATTTCCCACCCCTTGCCATGGCCTGAAACAAGCCCAAACACAAACACGATTTCTGCATATTCAGATCTGAAACACACAAACAAGCCACCACAAATTTTTCTAAGAATTAGAGCATCCTCAAGGGGTCCATTGGAGTTGATTAACACCAAAGGAAGGGTCAGAAAGCTCAGAATCTCAAAGCTTCAACTCAGGTAGCCATCTCAAACTTTTTTCCCAGAACTCTCATTTTAAGTTCTTAAATAATTCTATGTGTCTCCCTGATCATGCTGATATGATTATTTTTGAAAATGGTTGAGAAACCAGGATGTATTGATGTTTTGAAACTTTTTGATATGAAAATGTTTTTCTTCGATTCATGAGTTTGATGCAAAATAAATGTTGTTTAAGGCCTGATTCTTGTTTAGAATGGTTTGGGGGTTAATTTTGGAGAGTTTGGGGGTCTGGGGTAGCCTAGGGAAGAAGATAGCATGAAGGTGTGGCCGAGCTCTGGTCACCTGAAAATCATTAGGGTTCTGATTAGGGTTAATCTCCCTAGTTTAAATGTAGACCCTTGGATCTTGCTTAGCGTGTTTTTTAGTGGCCAGGATCATTTCACTTAAACCCTAATTTTAATTAATTAAATTAATTAGTTTAATTATCCAAATTGAATCTCAGCCTTTGGATTACGCGCGCAGTCACCCCTCCTTTTCCCAGTTTAAATCCTGACCACTGGATCCTTTGACTTTCATTTATTTTCATTTCTTTGTTCATTTTATTAAAAATAGCAAAAAAACATCAAAAAATTCTCAAACTTTGCATTTTTGTTTCAAATATTTTTCTTAACCTGAAAACATTTTTTATTTTAATTTTTGCATTAAAAAAGTATTTTTAAAATATTTAAATGTTTTATTTAATTAATTAATTGATTTTAATTAATTAAATATGCATTTAGGTTTCTAAAAATCACCAAAAATATCATGAAGCATTCCAATACATTTAGAAACATTTTCAAACTCACCATACAAATTTATTTTTAGGTTTGATCACATTTTCACAATTTTCTTTGAATTAGGGTTCTTAAATTTCACATTTTTTAACCTTAACATGAAAATTTCATTTCTGCCTAACCATGATGAGTTTGAACTTGGTTCTTCTTGCATTGTTTCACATATTGCATATAGTTTCTAGGTTATTTATATCATGATTTTATCTTGAATTTTCAATTTGATTTTCATTTTCCCTTTAGAAGCACCCAAAAACCCTAGCAAACTTAGAAATTTCATAACTTCCACTAAGTTAAGCTTCTGACCTTCTCCTTTGGGGTGTGATCTTGAATGGGTTTAGGGTTTGTTTGAGCTCAATTTCAATTTTTTATCATGATGATTTCTTATGTTTTGGCCATATGCATCTCATGTTGTCTTAAAACCCTAATTTTGCATCTTCATTTGCATTCTCCTTTGCATTTCATGAACTTGTGAACTTGCCTTGCCATTCCATTCTCTTGTATGTCATCTTAGACATCTTAGGACATGTTTGAAACACTGCTTGATCATTTCTTCATTCATTTGCTATGCTTTCCATCCATTACATTTCATGAACATTCATGTGTTTCCATGCTTCTAAACCTGCTTCCATTGCATCTCATCCTTGTATGATCAATCATATGAATCTTGTATGGCTTTGCATCATCTCATAACACATTTTCATTGCATATTCACTTCTGACTTTGGTCTTTGCATCTCATTTCATCTCATTTCCTTTTGCTTTATGTCTTATGCATTCATACTAACCTTTCAGGAACTTTTGGTAAGTTATCTGGGAGGTGGATTTGCCTTCACTTCCCACCTCTTCTCATCTCTTCATATGCATTCTTATTTGTCTTTAAAGTGAACTTGATTCACTTATGCTTCTTCCTTCTTACCTTATTTCTTTAAGTTACTTATCTTCTTCAGGAAGTAAGTGACTTATTCTTTCTCTCCTTCTCCTTTTCATCTACTTCTTCTTTGGTGGCCTTGAAGATATTTTCTCCTAAGCCTTATAAACCATAGGATATCCAAGCATGATAACTTTTAGGGTTGAATATATTCCCCCCTAAATTTTTACCTTTGAGTCTCCTTGAGTCTCTCTTCTCATCTCAATAATCAGAGACTAAACTCTTAAAGCTTTAGGACTTTAGAATTAGGGTGATGCCTGCATCCTTATCTTAGGATGGAGTGTATAACTTTAATCCTTAGTGTTAAAACTTTAATTTGTTTACACCTCTTAATCAAAACACATTAATAATGACTAAGACTTTATCTTGTAACTTGGGCCTTACATTAGGGTTCTATCTCTTCCTTATGGTTAAGAGGGACTAACCCTAGTGTTTAATGGACAAGTCCCCCTCAAGTTGTCTTACAAACCATGAAATCCACTTCTTAATATCATCCTTTAATTAAAATCCATTTAAGAAAGGCTTGTTATATAATGAATTTAGTCGCTAACCATGGATTAAGTTGAAGTATCTTCCTCAGCTTAAGTGTTCTCATCTATCATCCTTCTATTAGGATGGTGTAATGAGTTCACTAATCTGTGATTAGAGATTAAACTCATTACTTAACACTAAACAAAAACCCAAAAAACATCTTAATAATCACAAGTAGGTTAATGATCTTAATCCTACATCATTATGGTAATTAAGTTGAGAAGCTTATCTCATACTTAAGTAAGCTTTTTATCCCTAATCAGGGAGGATATAATGAGTTTATAACCTTGGATTTAGGCTTAAGCTCATTAACTTATGCAAAACACCAAAAACAATAAAAATCTGAAAACACAAAAACAAACAATAATCGTCTCCTTCGGGATTCTTTTCTCATCACACTCATTCACAAATGAGAACTCGCTTCTTCCGTCTAATGCAAGACAATTAGCACTCGAGCCAGACGAGTCATACACTAAAGCATAGACAAGCAAGCAGTTCACAGTCAAATCATTTCAGTCTCTTTGAGTCGAACTACGGTGTTCTGACTTCCTCATTGCACGAGAGGATACATAGGCATAACTTAACAGTTATCGAACAAAAGTCTCTTTGTCATCCCCCTCTTTCAACATTCTTTTCTAAGCCTTAGTTCCTGAGCAATTCACCCTTTTGCACTGACACATGTATTTTCTTTCCTCAGCTTTTGCACACAGATAGCACATACACCTACCCCTTTTAAACAATATCTTGTAATCGTGGATCCCGTCGAGTACGGCGGACGATCTGGGTGCTAATACCTTCCCAGGTCGTAACCAACCCCCTTTCTCAGTTTCTCTGGTTCACAACCATCTTATCCATCTCTTTCCAGGTTTATGCAGCATTATCTTTCCTTCGGGATAAAAATGTCTAGCTGGTGACTCTATTCAATTCAACCTCTTTTCACTTTCACCGACGGTTCGCGTTTGCCCCGGGATGAAAATCTGGGGAGCGACACCCATCGGGTCTGATCAGTGACGATCTTACTATGGCTCATTATGACTTCGACAATCCAATTTACCTAGTAGACGAGGAAGGTGAAGAAGATTATGAATTACCCGAGGGATTAGCCAGATTGCTGAAGCAAGAGGAGAGGGTGATTCAGCCACATGAAGAGGTCATTGAGGTTGTGAACCTGGGGACCGAAGAGGATAAAAAAGAAGTCAAGATCGGGGCTACTTTAGAAGAATCTGTAAAGAGCCTGTTGATTTCCATTCTCCGAGAATATGTTGACATCTTCGCCTGGTCTTACCAGGATATGCCAGGGTTGGACACCGATGTCGTAGTACACAAGCGACCACTCATAGAAGACTGCCCGCCAGTGAAGCAGAAACTGAGAAGAACTCGACCTGACATGTTTTGATTCTAAAGCACAAAAGTGTTACATGTTAGGATACTATAAACGTTCAAAAGGATACAGAGTATACAACACAGAAACACGAATTGTGATAGAATCTATCTATGTCAGATTTGATGATAAGCTTGGTTCTGAAAAACCAAAGCAGAATGAATCTCTTGTCAATATAGAAGTTGAAATCACTAAAGACAGAAAATTTGAAGATCAATCATCTACAGAACAAGACAAGACAACCACCTCAACAAGTTCTAAAGAACCCACTCAGAAGAAACAATCCAGAAGTACGTTGAATCATCCAGAAGATAAGATTTTGGGAAAGAAGGATGATCCAATCAGAACAAGGTCATCATTCAAAAATTATGAAGAATCTCTAATGGGACTAGTCTCTCTGATTGAACCAACTTCTGTAGAAGAAGCACTCTCAGAAAATGATTGGATACTTGCAATGCAAGATAAACTCAATCAATTCACTATAAATGACGTGTGGGACTTTGTGCCTAGACCTAAAGGATTCAATATTATTGGCACCAAGTGGGTATTCAGAAACAAGCTAAATGAACAAGGAGATGTTGCCAGAAACAAGGCACGGCTGGTGGCACAAGGTTATAGTCAACAAGAAAGAATAGATTATATAGAAACCTTTGCACCAGTCGCCAGGTTAGAATCAATTAGACTCTTAATCTCATTTGCTGTTAATCATGACATCACTCTCTATCAAATGTATGTCAATAGTGCATTTTTAAATGGTTATATTGATGAACAAGTTTATGTGCACCAACTCCCTGGTTTTGAAAATACAAAATTTCCAGAACATGTTTTTAAACTTAAAAAATCTTTATATGGTCTGAAACAAGCTCCCAGAGCTTGGTATGAAAGACTAAGCAACTTTCTTCTGGAAAATAATTTTATCAGAGGGAAAGTAGATACAACTCTATTCAGTAAAACCATTAAAAATGATATTCTGATTTTCCAAATATATGTAGATGATATTATATTTGATTCTACTAAAAGTGCCTTGGGAAAGGAATTTGTTGAGTCTATGCAGGCAGAGTTTGAGATGAGCATGATGGAAGATTTAAAGTTCTTTCTGGGAATCCAAATTAATCAAACATCAAAAGGAACATACATACATCAAAGCAAATATGTCAAAGAACTTCTGAATAAATTTGATATGTCAGATAGTAAGATCTCTAAGACTCCTATGCATCCCACTTGTATTCTGGAGAAGGAAGAGGTAAGTAAGAAAGTAGATCAGAAGATCTACAGAGGTATGATTGGCTCTCTTCTCTATCTAACTGCATCTGGACCAGATATTCTATAAAGCGTATGTTTATGTGCTAGATTCCAATCAGATCCTAGAGAAACTCACTTAACAACAGTTAAGAGAATCTTTAGATATCTGAAAGGTACAACTAATCTTGGTTTATGCTACAGAAAGTCCAAAAATTACAAGCTTGTAGGATATTGTGATGCTGATTTTACTGGAGATAGAATAGAAAGAAAAAGTACTTCTGGAAGTTGTCAATTTCTGGGAGACAATTTAATTTTTTGGTCTAGCAAAAGGCTATCAACCATAGCATTATCAACTGCAGAAGCTGAATACATTGCAGCAGCTGGATGCAGTACTCAGATGCTTTGGATGAAAAATCAGCTTGAGGACTTCAATATTTATGAGAGTAACATTCCCATCCTCTGTGATAATACTTCTGCTATTTGTCTTTCTAAAAATCCTATTTTACATTCTAGAGCTAAACACATAGACGTTAAACATCATTTCATTAGGGACTATACTCAGAAGGGGATTTTATTTTTAAAATCCATAGATACAAATCACCAATGTGCTGATATTTTTACAAAACCCCTTGTTGAAGATATATTTAATTTCATTCTGACCAATCTTAGTATGGAATTATGTCCAGAATGAATATGTTTAATTATATGCATTTAACTCTCAGAAGTTCTGAACTTTTTATTTTATTCATTCAGAAGTTATTTTAATGATCTGACAGTCTACTTCTGAGAACTTTTGTATCAAAAGAATAACATACAAATCTTAACATCAACATGTGTCATTAAAGCTCTGAGGAATCCTAAAAGAATCAGAATATGTGTTCAAACTATGAAGCAGGACAAAACATGCAATTAGACAACTGTCCTCTACAGAAGGACACACGTTCAAGTTCTAGGAAACTAAAACGGCTGAAAAGATGCAATTGAGGCGCAAATATTTTTGGTAACTGTTCCAAGATCTTTACGACACTCCCCTGTCAGAACTCATTAAATGCAATTCAATCATGATGTTTGTGCATTAAATATTTCCACTAATCGTGTTTTTTTACTACTCTTTATTTTTTATATAAACTCTTGTTTTCACTTTTCACGTTTTCACTTTTCACTCTATTCTTTCACCTTCACTTGTTTCTATTTTCTCTGAAATTTCTTAAAAACCCTAAACCCTTATTATCTTGGTAACTATGGCTTCTTCTTCTCAGCCATCAAATGATCAATCTTCAGAAGTGCTTCACATCTCACCAGTCAGAACTCTCCTCACTCCAGCAGACAAGTTAGAAGTTTTATGTGAACTATTTATGGATTTTGACAGCTTAAGAGAAAATGGGTTTGATTTGCTACCTGCTGTTAAAGCTCAAGGTTGGGATAAATACTTTGATTGCTTAATGAGACCAGTTTTCCTTAAACTTGTCAAGGAATTATGGGTTCTTTCTAGCACATCAAATTCTCATGTGACCTCTTATGTTCTAGGAAAGAGGATCATAATTTTTGAAGATCACATTGCTAAGCTAATTCAATCTGATGGCAATAGGATAAAATGCAGTGAGATGGAAAAGCTCTCAGATACTAAGCTAGTGGCTAGAGAAATCTTCTCACATGGGCAACCCTCTAACAAGATCAAGGATCTGAAGGATCACTTAAGTATACAGGCCAAGATCATTCTGGGAAGTATCAGCCATAGAAAAGCTACAAACTCTCCTGACTACATCAACATGGACCAGCAATTTCATTTGTACTTCATCTCAAAGAACAAGAAGATCAACCTTGCTCATTCTTTGTTCAATAATCTTAAGAACAATGTCAAGGAAACAAGAGAGGGAGAGAAGACAAATAGGGACTAGATACCTCTAGGTAGGTTAATTTCTGATATTCTTACTAAAACCAAGCTGGTGGATCATCTGACTGAGGCACAGCAGATTGAAACTCTGGAAACAGGTGTTGGAAAGCCCTTAAATGCCAAGAACCTCAAGAAGATGAAGTTTATTGATTCAATCAAGAAGGATCCTATTCTTCACTCAAGAGAAGTTATAACACAAGGAAAATGCCTCTGCAGGATTTCCCTCTGTTTTCTTCTGATACACCTCCAGAGGTTGTAGTCAGATACTTATAATCTTGCAAGCTGGATGGTGTGGATCCCATGTTCAATCCTGAAGAACTCAGAAGACCGGCACCAGAAGTTGCTTTGAAGAAGAACAAGAAGAGAAAGGTTGCTGAAGGAACTTCTCAGAAGGCTCCTAAACGAATCAGAAAGAAAGGTAATTCTTCCTCTTCTTAATCTGAATTCGTTTATGTGGTAGAATCTGTAACAGTGGCCACATCTGAAATCCCTGCTGAAACCACTCCTTCTGTCATTCCTTCATCTGAAACCATTCCTTCTGTCACACCCATAACTTCTGATGCACCTTATGATATACCACCCCCATACACTCAACCAGACAATACATTATCACTACCACAAACATCTGATCATCACACACCTCAAACTTTGGATGACTTTGATATTCCAATAGACCCTACACCACCATCTGATTTGAACACATCCACTTTTGTTGAAACTCATTCAGAACTTCAACATGTTCTGTCTGATATTGACGCGTTTCCACCCTTTGTAACTCAACAAAATAATCCTCCTCAATCATCTGAAGTCCAACCACCTAACACCTACCATCCTCTTAACTCTGAATTTCATAGAGTTGTTTTTTATTTATCTCATATACGTGAAAATTCCCTATCATCTTATGAATCTACTCCACTAAACACCCCTACCTATATCACTATACCCGACACTCCCACTTCAAACTATGAACCAGAAGATCCTCTAAGAACATCCATTGACATAAATGCTCTACACAATCTATCCTCTGTAACCAACAAAACAGATATCCCTGTACTAAAGCCAAACCCAACAATATCAGATGTTGACTCATTGTTGCTAGTATTTGAGTTATACATGAAAATCAAGTTGGAAAATCTGAAGGTCGCTTGCTCAGAACTTCCTGATCCTGCAGCTTCTGATTTCCTTTGGGCCTCATTCAGAAAATGGTTCAATACTAAGACCAAAAAGCTGAAAGATATCTGCTACGATATTGCTCATCAGAACTTCTACGAGAACCTCAAAGAAGTGGTCACAAGTATTGAAAAGATGAAGACCCATCTTCTGGATGATAAGCCTTGGAGTGAACCAGAACCTAAGGAATCAAATTCTGATCTTCAGATAGTTTTAGTTCCTTCTGAAGAAGTCATGAGGAATGAATCTGTTGAAGTACCTTCTGCTGAGGAAACTTCTGAAGAATCAACTGCTCAAGCTGCTGCAACTGTTGAAGATTCTCTACCAACTTCTCTTGTGTTGAAGACTCTGGAAGAGCTGAAGAAAGAGAATGAGTTGGTTAAGTAGAGGTTAGATAAACAAGATGAACATTCATCAAAATTTCCAGAAATTCATAGGAATCCCCAAAAATGTTGATGATCCTATGAACTTCATAAGAGATTGATGAATGTTTATCATTTAAAACTGTAGAAAAAAAGGAAGGGGATGAAGATTACCTTGATCCATGGCAGATTTATGGGAAGTTAATGGTGGCGATGATGAATGTCCGACGAGACATTGCAGAGAAAAGGTTTTACGGTGAGAGGAAGAGTTTGTGCGAAATGAACAAATGAATCCCTTCTCCCCCTTTTTATAATTCCTTAAGCTCGTATGGTGAATCTCTAAAGCCAAGTAATTATTAACTAGGGCTAGCCCCCAGGTGTCATAAATGAATTACGACGCTTTTCAACATGTGTCACTAAAGCTCTAGGACATTTTGTCTTCTAAAAAAAGGGAATCTTTTCACAATGTCTGTATAACTTCCTCCTACGGACAGCTGCCCGACGTGAAAAACCAAAGGAAACATCTACTTGTAACATCTACAACGAAGTTATGTCGACAAGGATCCTCGACACCTTAAGTCACCATCCTCGCTCGAGCACAATGACTTGGGGGGCTCTTGTTCTGGATTGGCCTAGCAAGTCCCCTACGCCAAATTGAGGCCCAATCCAGTATTCAACCAGGCATAATCCCAATAAGAGATTAGCGAAGATATGAATGTTGTAAGAAAGAGTCGCTGGCATATAGCCGTTGAGGACTTCCCCTCATGCGCCATAACGCCATTTATGCAGCCAACTGCCCTCCAAATTTACAAGAGGCAGTTATGCTCAGTCAATGGCTACATTCCCACAATCTATGAGCATGTGCCCTTATAAATACCCTTCATCCTTTGAGGTATAGGTATTCTATTCTATCCACCCAATTTCTTACACTTTAGTTTGTCTTACACTGAAACTTACTTGAGCGTCGGAGTACCTTGCAGGTACACCACCCCCTCTCCTACACACACCATCACAATCCTAGCTGAAGGCCACGAGGACCTATCCAGATCATTTATGTACAATCATCTTGACTTCAATTCAAAAATAAAAAGAATAGAACTTATTCAAGCTACTTTGTGCCTTTGTGCACCTTTCTTTGTTTTCTTTGCAAGTTTAGATTATGCGTCATTCTTCTCTAGTCAGGTGCAAGTCTCTCATATCTCCATGGTTGTAGTTTGATGTAATTAAGTCTCTTGTCATTCGTGGGGGTTTAGTGGCATACTCGTTGATTTTATCTGAGTTGCTGCCTTCCCCATAATGATGTATGAGTCCATGCCCTTATTCTCATGGTAGATTTGTGAGGCTATCCACTTGAAAATGAAAAATTATCTTCACCTAATAAAATCAATCAAAACCAACCAATTTTTACTATTTGTACCATGAACTACAGAATTTGGATCTTACATTCCACATTATGGGTATGTAGGCATGAGGTGGTAAACCTCTCAAAACAAAAAAACATTAAAAATTAATTCTTTTCTCATCCTCCCATTCTCATTTAAACAAACCATTTTCAAACCAAAAGCAATAATGTTTTCTAAGGGCTCCCGTGGAGTATCACAAACATTTTGGGTGATTCTTTCTCTGCTTGTTTCTTTAGCTTTTTGCTTTTAGATTCATTAGGATTTATTCGCTCTTTTTTCCTTTTACTTTCCTGGAATAAAATAAAAGTGCGGTGGTGACTCTGTTTACTTTGAGTTAAGTTAATCAATAACTTACACTCATAATTTCCCCGCTACACTACCAAAGCTCAAACAAACAAGGATTTCCTTAATCAAAACATACACACTAGCGAGAAAATCAAGCAATTAACAAACAAGGTAGACATTTTAGCCACCCACAACAAAATGCTTGAAACATAAATTTCACAAGTGGCACAATAACAAGCACCTACTTCTGTCCCTGCAGGCACATTTCCTGGACAAGCACAACCCAATTCGAAAGGACATTCTAATGCTATTATATTAAGAAGTGGGAAAGAATTAGAAGAACCAATTGACCTGAGACTTCAGAATCCAACCATGTACCAAAAACCTTATAAAACAACAACTGAGAAGGAAAATGAACCAAAGGAAAAGGAAGATAATGACCAAGCGATCACAGAGAAAGAAAACCCTTATGTGCCTCCACCACTATATAAACCACCTATTTCGTATCCTCAAAGATTTACTAACTTTAAAAGTGTAGGTCAATTCAAGAAATTTGTTGAACTTATGAAGCAACTAAATATCACAATACCTTTTAAAAAAGCTATCACCCAAATGCCCTCATACGCTAAGTTCCTTAAAGATATCTTATCCAATAAGAAAAAGATTGAGGATAACGAAGTTGTTACACTTACTACTGAGTGTAGTGTAATAATTCAAAACTACATGCCTCCTAAGATGAAAGACCCAAGTAGTTTTTCCATACCCTGTGTAATTGGAGAAAATTTCATAGATAAAGCTCTATGCAACTTAGAAGCCAACATCAGAGTAATGTCCTTGTCCATTTGTGAAAGGCTCGAAATGGGAGAATTAAGACCAACTAAGATGTTCGTACAATTAGCTGACCGCTCTATTAAATATCTCGTTGGTATACTGAAGAATGTTCTAGTCCGTATAGGTCAATTTTATATTCCTATTGATTTTACAATCATGGATATTAAAGAAGACTCCACTACCCCTATCATATTAAGAAGACCATTCTTAGCTACCTTCAGAGCCATTATAGACGTAAAGAGAGGTAAAGCTAACATTTGAATTTGGTGAAGATAAATTTGAATTTATTTTGACACAATTCTTACATGCACCAGCAATAGACGACACATGTTATTTATTAGATGTCATAGATGAGTACGTAAGAGAAATTAATATGGAACGAACTACATATCCGAAGTTATAAAAATACCAATACCTCTGATCTTTCAAGATGATAATCGGCCTGAGGAATACCAAGATGACAGTCTAAGATAATGTTTAGCACTTACACCTAATCATATGCCTTTCCAGAAGAAACCAGCTTCAGAACTTAAAACACTACCCAAAAACCTAAGGTATGAATTCCTATACACAAAACTCGAATGACCAGTGATAGTTAACACAAACTTAGGACATATCAAATCTAAGAAACTATTAGATGTCTTAAAAAAAACCAACTTCTTTAGGATACAACATCATTGACCTTAAAGGAATAAGCCATTCTATCTGTATGCATTGTATTATGCTAGAGGAAGACTGTAAGACCTCTATAAACACCATAGAAGGATCAATCCAATATTAAGTGATGTAGTCAAGAGAGAAGTGCAAAAGCTATTAGAAGCATGAATTATGTACCCGATCTCAGATAATCGATGGGTTAGCCCAGTACATGTCGTACCAAAGAAGGGAGGTGTTATAGTTGTGAAGAACTCAAAAGAAGAATCTATAACACAAAGAGTTGTAACTGAATGTAGAATGTGCATCGACTATAGGAAATTAAACAAAACCACTCGAAAGGATCATTTACCATTGCCATTTATTGATCAAATGCTCGAACGATTGGCTAAACATTCTCATTTCTACTATTTAGATAGGTATTCATGATTATTTCAAATTCCTATTCATCCTGATGACCAAGAAAAGACAACTTTCACATGTCCCTATGGTACATTTGCCTATCGATGAATGTTGTTTGGAATGCGTAACGCTCCCGCAACATTCCAAAGATGCATGATGTCAATCTTCGTCGATTTTATAGATGACATCATGGAAGTATTTATGGACGATTTTTCTGTTTGTGGGAAGAGTTTTAAAGGATGTCTATCAAACCTAGAAATGGTACTTGAAAGATGTGTAAAAGTGAATCTCGTGTTAAACTGGGAAAAAGGCCATTTCATGGTCCGACAAGGAATCATGCTCTGATTAAAGGGATTGAAGTTGGTAAAGCTAAAATAGAAATTATAGAAATTATTCAACCTCCAAAAACGGTACGAGAAATACGAAGTTTCTTAGGACACACCAGTTTCTACCGACGATTCATTAAAGATTTCTAAAAAATTACTAAACCACTGACCGATTTATTAATGAAAGACGCTGAATTTATTTTTGATGAGAAATGCTTAAAAGCATTTGAATAATAAAAAATGGCTCTCATTACCGCACCTATCATGCAACCACCTGATTGGAGACTACCATTTGAAATCATGTGCGACACTAGTGACTATGTCGTAGGCGCAATCTTAGGACAAAGAAAGGTTAAAAAGCTTCATGCTATCTATTATGTAAGTAGAACCTTGGATCTTGCGTAGATGAACTATGCCACCATAGAAAAGGAACTTTTAGTTGTCATGTTCGCTTTGGATAAATTTTGTTCTAACTTGGTAGGAGAAAAAATAATTATCTATATCGATCATAACGCTATTAGGTACCTATTAAGTAAGAAGGATGCCAAACCAAGACTCTTAAGATGGATCCTACTCTTACAAGAATTCAATTTAGAGATCAAAGATAAGAAAGGCACTGAAAATGTAGTAGAAAATCATTTATCAAAATGGAAGGTATTAAGCTAGAACAAGTGCCTATTAATGATGATTTCCCTTATGAACGACGCATAGCCCAATTGGAAAGTAATATGTCTGAATTAACCTTAAACGATGCCGAAACAACAAAAACAATGGAAGCAATTCATACAGATACCACACTGCCATGGTACGCTAACTTTGTCAACTACTTAGCAGTCATTGTACTTCCACCAGATATAACTTACAAACAAAAGAAGAATTTCTTTCATGATCTTAAACAATATTATTGGGATGAGCCTCTGCTTTACAAAACAGGCGCTGATGGTATTCTCCATCAATGTGTCTCCGAAGATGAAATAGAAAATATAATCTCTCATTGTCATTATGCTCCATATGGTGGACATGCAAGCGCTTAAAAGACTTGCGCTAAGATCTTACAAGCTGGCCTCTTTTGGCCTGATATATGGAAAGATGTCCATATCATGGTTATAAATTGCAAATGGTGCCAACACATTGGCAACATCTCTAGACGCGATGAAATGCCACAAAAGGGATTCAAGAAGTAGAAGTCTTCGATGTGTGGGGGATTGACTTCATGGGACCATTCTCATCTTATTTTGGTAACAAATACATACTCGTTGTTGTTGATTACGTATCAAAATGGATCGAGTTTATGGCTTCTCTAACAAGTGACACACGAGTAGTTATTTAGCTTTTCAAGAATATTATTTTTCCTAGATTCGGTGTGCCAAGACTTGTCATCAGTGACGGTGGCTCCCATTTTATTTCAAAAATCTTTGAAAAACTTTTGCTGAAATATGGAGTTCGAACTATGTAGCAACACCCTATCATCCACAAACAGGTGGTCAAATAGAGGTCTCAAATAGAGAAATTAAACAAATCTTAGTAAATAATGTTGCAATCTCTAGGAAATATTGCTCTTCAAAGTTACACGAAGCTCTATGGGCATATATGACAGCCTATAAGACCCGATAGGAACCACACAGTTTAAGCTAGTTTATGGTAAATCGTGTCACCTCCCGGTAGAATTAGAATATAAAGCTTACTGGGCCACTAAGACCCTTAATCTAGATTATACTGCCGCAGGAGAAAAGAGAATTTTAGACATCCATGAACTAGGAGAACTTAGGTTAGACACATACGAGAATGCCTGCATATATAAAGAAAGAGCTAAAAAGTGGCATGACAAGAAAATATTGCGAAATGAATTTAATGAAGGTGACATAGTGCTCCTGTTTAATTCTAGATTTAAGCTCTTCCTGGGTAAACTTCGTTCTAGGTGGTCAGGTCCCTTTGTAATATCTATAGTTTTTCCAAGTAGCGCAATATAAATAAAAGGTAAATCTAGTGAACCGTTTATCATAAACGGGCAACGCTTAAAGCATTATCATTGCATTAACAACAAACACTATTCTACTAGTCAAAGACTCGAAGAGATGTCCTCTCAGTCCCAAGATTGATCTCTCAATAAAACATTTTCAGGCTTACAACAATAAACAAAGCACTTAGTGGGAGGCAACCCACATTTTAGTCTTTTAATTTTGAATTTTGAATTTTTAGTTTTTTATTCTTATTTTTATTTTCTCACCTCTTCTTTTATTTTAATTTTAACCATTTCGGAAACTATGCGGTAAAATCCTTATTATTTGATCATTACTAACTTAACATATTTGTCTACTTACATACATGCTAACTTAACTTTAGTTAGTTACTAACTTTCACGATGGAACAAGTAGACTATATGGATATCATTTTCAAAGGAAAATCTCAGAGGAGACGCTTTGAAGTTCTAGCTCAAAGAGAGATGACATTGACCATATACCTTGATGGACCTACCATGACCAGACTAGGTACCCGAGATAGTGTTATGTATTTACTTAACCAAATTTGTTGGGAAAATGCAGCTATCAAAAGAATATTTAGTTCTTACTGTAGGCTAACCCTCGAATTCCTGAGCTCCCTTGTTTACCTGCCCAACCTTAGTTTAGGATTCAATAGAGGCCTTATCACCTTTAGGATGTTTGGTATGGACTATAACTTTAACCATAAAGAAATGGATCCTAGGTTTCCTGCATGGCCCTGGTATTTTCACTTCACACAAGAAGAAGTACTCATGGACCTTGCACTAGACCATTTATGGAGTAGTATCATCGGAATTAATCACCCTGAGCCTAATAACATGTACTCTGAAAATATTCATAACCCTGCAATCCGCTACCTCCATAAGACCCTGGCCCACGCCCTATTTAGAAAAGAAGAAAAAATTTACCCTATATCCCGAGATGAGCTTTTTATACTTTACTGTGCATCCCAAGGCCGACCCATGAATGTCGCTACCTTTATGATAGCCAACTTTAGCCTTATAGCACGAGCCACCCAGGGAACAATCCTCATAGGAGGCCTTGTTACCATGATTACTAATGCCATCAGATTGAGACAACTGCTCCTTAGCCTTAACCCCTTAGGTATCATCCGACATATTGAAATCCCATTTTGCTTTAACTATGGCATCATTAACACCCAGGGCCCATACACTTTTGACTTCCTAATCAATAAAGAGGTTTTCCACCTTTTTAACTTACCTAACCATGAGAGAACCAATGTCCATAACTTGGACAATTGGCTCTACGATTTGGATGAACCACAAGATGCTCCACCCTCACCTCCTAAGACACCCAAAATCTATGACCATTATGATGCTTATCTCTCTGATGCGGACTCGAGTGCCTCTGTTATAGCTGTCGCACAACCTATGGATTACCCTATTGCAATCAATACCATCCAAACTAACATTGGTAACCTAAGAGGTGAATTCGATGCTTTGTGCACATATTTCTACGGTTTCATGGACGTTGTGACGGAGCAGCTAGATCAAATATATCAGCATCTCTATTATATTGCTCCTCCTCCTCGTGGCTAATTTATTTGATTTTTTTTATCACTTTTCCGACTCTAATACTCGAACAGTGAGGACACTGTCCAATCTAAGTGTGGGGGAAGGATTAATTAATTAGGATTTCCTGTTTTCTAATTAGGATTAATTTTATTGTTGTCATAGTTTCTACTATTTTCATTTTTTTTTTTGCTTTAGTTCCTGATAATTGTATACTGATACTATATCAATATCAGTGAATAAGTCTTTTTTTCTTCAGTATTCATTTTGTTTTGTTTTAGTATTTTTTTTTCAATATCCAATTATATTTGCATCAATATTAGTTTCTTAAATTTGTTTTCCTCTGATCTCATTTATATCAATATACTATATCTTATTATATCAATACTTTACTTTACTATATATTGCATCAATTAATCAATTAAGTTATATTATAATAGTTCCTATTAAGTTTAGTAAAAAAATTGCATGGTAAAAAAGTCACATAAAAATAAACAATATCACATGCCTAAGTTACTATCAAATACATGCATTGAAAGGAAAATTTGCAGAGAATCTCTGCACCATAGCATGTGGCTTTCGCCACTTCCAAGAGTGAAAAGAAGTGTGGCACTCTCCACACTCTATAGTGGCATCCGTCACCTCTCCTTAATTAATGTAGCATCCGCCACATTGCATTATGTAGCAATCACCACCCTCCCATGCAATTGCATGTATTCCACGAATTCGACACCTCCTGAAACTTTGACCACCATAATTTTAATTTCTTACCAACTTTATATTTTTTTCAACCACTTAATTTAATTACACCATAATTTCACCTCATTATTTATACCACCAACCAACCTCTACTCTACCACACAACTGACTTCTTTCATACTTCTTACTACCCCCCCCCCCCCACCCCCACCCCCCACCACTTAAGAAAAGAAAAAAATTTGTGTGCTACTGTAATTGAAATGGAAGGCTACCAAATCATGTTCAGAGAACGTGAAGCGGGTCAACGCCAAGCTAGCCTCTATGCATCACTACTAAACAGAGAAATCGAGCCTACAAGGTATAATGATGTACCCTGTCTAGAGGCTTTAGGGATCAAAGATAGTGTCGATTATATGATAGAAAAATTGGGTTTAACTTATTTCTTATCTTTTAAGGACCCTGTTTTTGTCCCACTGACTTTAGAGTTTCCGAGCTCTCTAATTTTTGACCCCGAAGGTAGCGTTAAATTTCGAATGTTTAACATAGAATATGACTTTAATTTCGAACAACTTGTTGTATTACTTTGTTTTCCTACTGGAGAAGGAGTAATGTACGACGTCCCGAATAATGATGGGTGCGTTAAAACTTGTCAATTATTTTGGAAAGTGATAATGGGTAAGACTACATAAAAGTTTGAAGGCAATAGAGCCACACTGATTCAAAATCTGACTTTAAGATATTTTCTCCAACTATTGGCTTGCACCATTTTCGGTCGGTCTAATTCAAACAAAGTCAATGAAAAAGAATTTTTCTATCTGGTTGCCAGTTTTCTATCCCAAAAGGTTAACACCGCCCCGTTTTTGTTTTTCCATATGCACTCCCTAGTAACCGCTAAAAAGGGAGCGATCACCTTTGGAGGATTAGTACACCATAGCTCGAGCCCTTGGACTTGAAGAAAATATTTATTGAATGCAACCACTCCCGTCTTGCTCCATAGATATATAAATAGTTAGGAGCATGAAACTAGTAAGAATGAAGAAAGATGGAAGGTTTGATTTAATTATTAATAATATAGTTGTGTCTGGTATCATTCTTCCTAACCCATATCAAACTGATGTACGTGATCAACATAATCTTCGTTATATTGATGTCAAAGTCCCCGCGCACATTCCTGAAAATGTTGTTATTGGTGGGGACACTGATGACACACATCCATACATGACACATGTCTCTTCTGAAAATATTGCAGGTACCTCATCCAAGCGTAGGCCCATAAAAAGAAGTGAAGACACACTTGTCACTCTTGATGACATATATGCTGAGATGATGCGACATAGCAAATTAGACGCTCAACACGGCGAAAGAATTCAAAACATCGAAGCTCAGCAAACTGAGATGATGCAGATCATCAGACAAATACACCACAATCAAAATAATATGATAGGCTTGATCAAAGAGATGAAAGATCTAACAACACGTCTGGAGAACTACCTAGAACCACCTAACCAACTTGGAAATGGTAGGCGTGTACGAACTCTCGGTCGAGGCCACCAGTAGACACATTACAGGTTTTACCTTCTTTTTCTACCTTACGTTGTTGCATTGGGGACAATGCTCAGTATGAGGGAGTTTGATAACACGAAATTATATCGTTAAATTGACTTGACTTACATGAATTCTAGCTAAGATATCTCTATTTTATTTGATCTATGTACTGATTTATTTCTTGATTTTATGTTTTCAAGCGACTTGTGATATAATCGTAAAAGAATGAGAAGAGAAAGAAAAGGAGAATAATTAAAGAAAAGAATGGAATGAAAATGGAAGGAAGGAAAAAGAAGAGAAAGAAAAGAAAAATAAGAAAAAAATAAAGAGTGGGTCCAACACTTAAGGTGGCTCCTGCCACACACTTAAGGTGTGGCGCCCACCACATGGCGCCCACCACACACATGAGAGTGGCGTCTGCCACTTAGAGGAAAGAGAGAAGGTGGCGAGTGCCACCTTGGAAAACGAGGAAAGTGTGGTGAGTGACACACTGAAAAATAGGAAGTGGAAACCTTTTCTCCTATTTTCATGCATGCATGCTCAGTCTTCTTCAACGGTTAATTCCTCCGATTATCACCCAAAAGAAAATGCACGATCCGAATATTATAAATATCAAAAGAAGCAGTTTTGACATGTCTCCTCTCTTTTGTCAGATTTTTCCTTGTTTTAGGTTTAAACAGTTTCATATTCTTACTTTCAAAAAGCAGTAATTTTCTACACTAGGGAGCTATTGCACCATAGATTAGGAATTTGTTTTCTACATTTATTGTTTGCAATCAGATTCAAGAAAACTTCAGTGTATTCATTCCAGCATATATTTGTTCCAGGTTTCTATTTATAATCGATTATTTTATTGTTTTCTTATTTATTTTCCAAAGCATATTCCTCATTAAGTTTTATTATCGTATCTGCATGTCTAATTTTCAAACCATGTCCGACTAAAATTTAGATATCGGTATGTTAATAGACTTAATCAGAAGGGATTCAGTAAATTCTAGGCGTAAATGTTTAACAAATATTTTTTGGTTTTGGTTTCTTTTTCTTAAATTAAATAACTTTTGTTACGGGGGTAAAAAGGTAATAAAGGTTACAATCAACACAACGAGAGTTTGAGTTTTTAACCAGATAGCTGAAACTGAACATTAATTTTAAATACAGCGAGAGCGTTTTAAAATTAATTATGATTTAGTTTCAAAAAGTAATTTTAAATTCAAATGAAACAGCGAGAGCAATCATTTTGATTTGAGAGTGTAGTTTGAGTCAATAAACACGAGAGTGTGAGATAAAGTCTTTTAAATGAGTATTTTCTACTGAATAATATTTTGACCATTTTATAACGCTAGACTTATTGAATCCCTGATGATCGACAATTTGCATACTGATATCCCATCATATATTGATTTAAATCCAATTTTAGTTTACATCTATTTTCTTGTTTGCATCTTAACCTTGAAAACCATTAGCCATAGATTTACATAGTAGCACTAGATAACGGTATATTCAATTTTTAGTTCCTGTGGGATTGATAATATTTTAAAACTATGCAATAGGACTGTGCACTTGCAGTCAGAATCATTTAGACATACTAAGTTGCGATCAGCTTCCCTTGTACAATGTAAAAAATGTGACCTTTGTATCTGACAATGAATAATGCATAAATAGACACTAAAAAAGTAACTGTTAGACCCTTATGTCCACTCTGGTCATGCCATATGTCATCCCACTACTCTAATAACCAATCACCACATTCTCTTGCGATTTAAATCTTTCCCGCCTAAACTCCTTCAGTGCCGCATCGACCGCTGGCCTGGGGCTGCCGTCTCGACGCGACATTCCTTGTTTCAACGTGGCTTCACCCAACATGATTCCAACCTCAACCTGGTAAAAATCTTGTGGCTAACAAATTGCCCCCCAAAAGGCCAATTTCGACGAACCATTGTGTCAGACGAGAAACGACATTTTGTATTACTGGTGGATTTTCGACAAAACTATTCGGCGAGATCCCTTTATCTTTTGTTATGATGGTCCTTCTAAAGATCACTACTTCTAACCCCACGACTTACATGGCGAGGTCTGTTCTAAGTCTACTTTGGGAAAATGCAAAAATCGTGTTGCTTTGGAGTATTCGTCTTTCAAAGGAACAAGTTCCAATGACATATGAAATGTCATTTATTCGGGCGGTGATCTACTCCCAAGGGTGATTTCACATCTTCCGATTTCCATCGTTTGACTTGCTGATACCATCAAAGGATTCATCCCCTATAAAGACGGTATTCAATTTTCTCATATCCACGACCCAATTGAGTTTTGGCATGAGTACTTCCTCCAAAAACTCTGTAGCCAAGAAGGTGGCCGAGAAGGTAAAGAAGAAAAATGGCTTGAATGCTACGACATCTTCTGGATTATCCATATGAGCAAACTTGCCCAGGAAAAAGTCTGTGACCAAGATGAAGTCTCTCAACAAGAGTCGTGCTCAGAACCACGACTTTGATTTAGACGCTGACGAAGATTTGATGACTTTCCTTAACTCGGGAGGCTGGAGAGAAGTGGGTTCATTTTCTCACATGGGGAAGTTGGAGCAATTAACTAGTTTCCAAGATGGAAAGTTGTCTGTCCATTTGAACATCCCTCTGTTTTGTGATTTTCCCGACTTGTGGGCCATTATTTTTCTTTTTCCGATTTGTAACGTTCCATGCTTCGTCCCTTTTGTATGCCAACTTGGCTTCTAGTCCATTTTGGATAACGTATATTAATAAAAAGGTTATGCTTTGATTTGAATCTCTTACATCATAGGTTTATACTTTTTCAAGTATTTCCCATTTACTCTTAAGATTCTCTGATCTACACCCATTTCTTTTATCTTGTCAGCGTTGTTACTAAAAGTCTTACTTACTTGAAATGGTTCTTCCCAATTGGGTGACCATATTCCCAAATGTTCGATCCATGGGAAAAATTACTTTCCATACATAGTCATTAAATTCAAAGGTTTTTCCTTTAACCTTTTTATTGTATATCTTAGCCACTCTTGCTTTTTGATGCAACAACACATCTAATGTTTTTACCCTTCCTTTGTCCAACTCTGTGATATCGTCAAACATCATGTTCCAATAGTGTTTTGATGGGATTTCATTATAATGTTGGAATCTGACAAACTGGAGGCATATTTATGATGGCAAAATTGCATCGTGAACAAATGTTAAACGAAAAGGAGTCGAATTAGTCGACTCTTTAGGAAATGTTCGACATTCCCATAGTATTTGATATAATGTCTTATGCCAATTCTTAGGTTTATGGGCAATGTGTTTCTTAAAGAGCCCAATTAATACCTTATTTGCAGCTTCGACTTGACCATTCGCCTGCGGGTAATACGGTGTCAAAGTGGTTAGTTTGAAACCTGTTTAACTGCAAACTCCTACATTTTCTGACCCATAAATACTAATCCTAGGTCGGTGGTAATGGTTTCAGGGATTCCGAACCTATACAGGATATATCATTGGATGAACTCAATAACAACCTCCTGATCCACCTTCACCCAGGGTACATCTTTTATCCACTTGGTGAAGTAGTTCATTCCCACCAGGATGAATCTTTGTTGTTTTGACGAGGTTGCTCGAATCTCCCCTATCACGTCTAAGGCCCATCCTTGAAAAGGCCATGGTTTTATGATAGTGTGTAACTCGTTGGCTGGCACATGCTCGATGTTTGCATGCTTTTGACAATCTTGGCATCCCTTAGCAAAATCCATGTAATCTTTGAGCATGTTTGGCTAGTAGACGCCTTTTCGAAATAAGAGCCATTTCATTTTGTGACCAACTTGATGGGCTCCACACGTCTCGCTATGAACTTCTGGAATTGCCAAATACGCCTCTAAATCTCCTAGACACTTGAACAAAACACCTTCTGAAGTTTTATTCACCAATTCATTTCCTATTAAAAGGTATCTTAGTGCCCTGTACTTGATCTTCCTATCATTCCCTCCAGTAGGATTCTCCAAGTATTCAATAATCGGTTGTCTCCAATTTGACATGGGCAAATGATCAATAATGAAAATCTCATTTTTGTCGAGCTTTCTTAGAGAAGCTTTTTATCGAGAGATCTACCCCTTCAATCTCTGGGACGTATGACGTGTGTATTGGTGTTATATTCAACACCATTTTCTCTCTAACCTCAATGAAATCTTTCAACCTCTCTTTCGACACCTTATATCCTGAGGCGATATGGGCCAATTTGTTTGCCTCCTGGTTTTTCATTCTAGGCACATGTATGATGCAAGTGACGTTGAAATGTTCCAATAGTTGTTTCACCATAAAAAAATAAACTAGAAGGTGCTCTTTGACACACTTATATTCTTTCGTGATTTGTTTGATCACTAACTCCGAATCACCTTTGATTTCGATTTTCTTATCCCCTAACTTTTTTTAGCATCTTTAGGCCAATGATTAAGGCTTCATACCCATCCTCGTTATTGGAACATTTTCCGTCGACCTTGGATTTGAATTTGTTTGGAATACCTTGTGGGGATACTATCATTACTCCACTTCCTGTTGTCATACCCTAAATTTTTACCCTAAGATATATACCTCATCAGAATAAACACACTGGCCAAAGGACTGTGTCAGACTGGTTCGAAAAATATCCCCATAATGGATCAAGATTCCTGAGTCCTTTAGAGGATTCAGGAAAAGGACCAATCATTAATACATAATACTTTCAACATTTCAATCACCAATCCAAGGATTGAGGAATCTCAAATAATGAAGAATCATTCAAAGATTGTACAAAAATTTCAATGATCTGGGCCCCGAGTCATCCGAATCACCAATTAGGGTTGCAATCAACTGAGCCATTCAGATGAAATTTTTCATGGGAAAAGGAGCCAAGGCCTCCACATATCATCAAGAAAGGTTTATATGACTTTGACAATCCATTTGCAAGTACAAAAGGTGCAGAGATCAAGGACTGCAAGATAGGGTTTCACAGTGCCCAAATTAGGGTTTCTGATCAATCGAGGATCCCAAAGTCAAGATTTTCATCTGGACAAGAGCCTATACCATATGGAATGGTTTAAATATCTCATATAAATCATGGAAGTCCATTCATAAGTTTAAAATACCTCAGAGGATGTCCAGTCAAAAAATTAGAAAACCAAGGGTATCCAATGTAATTTCCATCTGGACCAAAAAGTAAAAGTTTAATTTTTCATCCAAAATGATCCTCATGACATATATTACAATAATATATGGTCCATGAATTCATTTGATCACAAAATATCAGAAATTTGAAGATAACTTGTAAAAGGGGCAATCTTTGAAACTTAGAAAAATTTCTAAGTTATGGAAAAAAAGTGTTCAAGTAGCCTACTTCCAAGCATCATAACTTGTGATCCAAGCATCATATTTTGGTGAACCAAAGCTTAAATGAAATATCTCATCACAAAATACAAATAATTAAACTACACAAAACTCCAATTCATTATGGATTTTAAGTAGAAGATTGATCAAAATCAAGAAAAATACTGATTTTCAACACTTAGACAAAAATTGTCTAAGTACAAAATCAACAAAACACCAAAATTTGGAGGGATTTTTCACCTAGTTCCAAACTGATTCAAATCCTTTTCAAAACACCAATGTTGTTGCAAATGTTTCCAACAATTCAAAGAACCAATTGGTATATGAAATTCTGGGATCAGATATGTGATGTCGAAACAGATGTTTAGACACTGATATCCTAAGCAATAAATTAATGAGCTAGTAAATTAATTAACACAAGAAATTGTTAACCCAGTTCAGTGTATCTCCACACTTACATCTGGGGGCTACCAAGCCATGAAGGAAATTCAATATAAGTAATATTAATTAGGGAGTTAAACCAATCAGTTTAATCCTTCACGTAATATCTACCCAAGGCAATTTCTATCTAAGACTCTACTTAGATATGAGTACCTACTCACTCCCCCTCAATCACATAGTGATCTCTAACTTAGAATGATTAATAAGTTTGAAGTCACACTTCAGACACACCAGCTTGATCTTGCTTACCAGTTTCAATCAAGACACAATTCACTTTTTGCTTAAAAGCTTATAAAGTGAATAACACACAAATAAAACCTGCTTAAGTAACTAACTTCACTAACACCCTTGACACTCTTCTTAAAATCATTGGATTTACTTGAGTGTATCATTTTCTTAAGTAGATGTTGAGTTTGTGGGCTTTTTGCAAATTGTCCAGACTTGTAATTTCTAAATCCCACAGTTATCTCCTTGAATCAAGGTGAGTTAGTTTTCTGTTTCCTTTACACTGGAACCAGACAACTTAACTTCCTAAAGAGGCGCCTTGGAGTGCTCACCCTTTACGTTTACTTCCAGATATTTACTCCTGATTTAAGCACTTCTGTTGCGTATCATTTAAGGCAGATAGCAGGTTCGCGATGTCACAACATCTGGTGTGACACCCTGATGTCCTGAACTAAGTTCATAACTTTTACTTTGTTTTTCAAATATTCTGCCAATTTCTAACATCTACAAACACCCCCTTTGGCTAATTTTTGGCTAACATATTCTTCTGGTTTTGTCAGAGAGCAGCGGAGTTCCTTTCTGTTAGATCATGTGAGAGCTAAGAATTTGCTCCCCCTCAGACATGTAGTTACCTGAGATGTACACTGCCATGACTTGGCCCAACAGACTTTGATAAGTACCCATTACACCCAGTGACACTTTGATAGGTCCAAAATATACCATTTCAGCAGACAGACATAATATCATTGTTCAACACACACAAATTTCTCCCCCTTGTTAGACATAAATTTTGGGGCTAAACAAAACATTAAAGAAACAGACATAACAGACATACAATTCAGAACAGACAGACTCCAAACATACATTTTCCACCAACAAACAACTTCACTCTTCATCCTCTGTATCCTCAGACTCATCACCAGCTCCATCATCATTCCCAGCAGCCTCTTCCAGCTCCTTGCAGGTTGTCCTGAGCTCTGCAGTTAGGGCTTCCTTTGATATAGGTGTCTTGACAGCAGATGTCCTAGCAGATGTCCCACCTGGTGCTTCAACATCTGCAGCATGATGACCTAGAAACAACTTGTAATGGAAAGACAATGGACTTTCCCTTTTACAGACAGAGTCCTTGTCAGTAAGGATTCCTGGATACTGGTTGAGAATCACCCCACAGAGTAGTGATGGGAAGGCTATTGGAAGCTTGATGGCTGAGGTTCCTGCATGCTTGAGAGTCTGGTCAAAGATGTATGCTCCATAATCCAGCTTGGTTTGGGTTCCTACAACACAGATAAACCTCCCAAGCCCAGTGGCTATGGTTGAGGTGTGGTTGGTTGGGACCCAGTTGGCTGCCCCAATTCTGTGTAGCATGGCATATTTCCTGGTTAACAAGCTGACTGAGAGTTTGCCTTTTACTGGCCATGTCTTGACCTGGTTAGCTGTAATTATTCTGCACACTTGATTGTCAGTCTTGCCAAGCTCAGTTGGCCCATCTGCTTCTCTCCCCAGGTACTGATTGATCACCCTAGGAGAAAAGTCTACACACCTTCCCCTGACATACACTTTTCTGAAATCCTCAGATTTCCCATCAGCACATCCTTCTTGTAGGTTCACTATAAATTCTTTTACCAACAACTCATAACATGGAGAGAATTTAGAGGCAGTCTTGAACAGTCCAGCATTGGAAATTAAATCAATTACCTCAGTACAATCCAAGGCATTACTACCCAGCTCTCGTTCCAGAGCCACCCTTCTCTGATAGACATATTTCCACATGCTTACGCTGGAGACATGGTGGAAGGACACATTATCCAGGGGTGCTTCAGGGACAGTAGTGGCAGTCCTAGAAGGTGCTGGCCTCCTTCTGGGTTGGGATGTTGGGACATCCTCCTCAACATCAGAATCAGATGGAGCTGTGGCCTCTTCTGTGTGCTGACCTTACTCCATGGCTTTGTAGGTCCAAAAGCAGTTTTGACCTTGTCCTTCTTGGGGGTTGGCTGTCTTTTCTCAAGGGTTGCTTGAGTAGCTGGCCTCTTATCCTTCCTAGCCATAAGCATCTTGGCTATGCTAGGATCAACAGCTGCTATGATCAACAACTGCTATGATCTCTGTATCAGAATCATCGTCCAGGTTCACAACTGGTGGAGGTTGGGAAGCCTCATTCTCAGCAGCTTGATCATCAGTAGGACCTTATACTCCTTCATCATCATTTGGGGCTTTGTACTGGCCCTCAGTTGTCTCAACATTGCTTGGGACATCTTGTGGAGCAAGCATGTCTTCTTTAGCTTGGTTGCTTGGAGTTGAGGCAGGCATCCTGTTCAGGGGAACTGACACCCCAGGCACAACCCTTTCTTCTGTCAGGATCCTGGTTACAAGATCTCTGATTGTGGAGTCCACGTAAGCAGAAGCTTTGGGAGCACTGGAAGTTAAAGAGGTTCCCTTACTTTTTCTGAAGATTGGCTCCTTGGGTCTTCTTGCATGGGGAGTCCTAGGCTTTTGGGCGATGGGAATGCTTCCTCTGACAACGTTTATGGGTGTCGCATCCATGGGTACTATAGAAAATGGAGTGACGTCCACTACGTCTTCCTGAAGGAGACCCTCATCAATGGAGTTAGGGCTCTGATGTTGTGACATGTTTGCGATTGTAATGGGGATGCATAAAGGTTTGATGATAGACTTAGATGGGTTCAGAATCTTAGTTGTAGCATGCAAAGGGTTCAGTGGTTCTAATGAGAATGTGAGAAGCTGAAGGCACGTTTGTACATAAATAAAGCCCGTTTCTATTGGAATTTGTAAAACTGGAATACACACGGTTATTGGCCAGACTAGTGCTTCCACCTGGTGGTCATGCCCCACAATGTCATAAGACATGCTGGCACTTCTCCATAATTGCTATATGCCACACATGCAGATTCCCAACTTACCCCTTAGGTTTTCAAATTGGGTAGCATCCAAAGCCTTGGTGAATATGTCAGCTAATTGCAGCTCTGTGGCTACATGCTCCAATGTGATCACCTTCTCCTCCACAAGGTCTCTGATGAAGTGATGTCTGATATCTATGTGCTTAGTCCTGCTGTGTTGGATAGGATTTTTGGAGATATTAATAGCACTTAAATTGTCACAGTACAATGTCATGACATCTTGTGTGACATTGTATTCTGTGAGCATTTGTTTCATCCATACCAGCTGTGAACAACTTCTACCAACTGCAATGTATTCAGCTTCAGCAGTGGATAAGGACACACAATTCTGTTTCTTACTGAACCAAGAAATTAAATTTTTCCCTATAAAGAAGCATCCTCTTGATGTACTCTTTCTATCATCGGCACTTCCAGCCCAGTCAACATCACAAAACCCAGTGAGGATGGGTTCACAACCATGAGAGTACATTATGCCATAGTCACAAGTGCCATTTACATATTTCAAGATCCTCTTAACCTGGTTGAGATGGCTCACCTTTGGTTCAGCTTGATACCTTGCACACACACCTACTGCAAAAGCTATATCTGGTCTGCTAGCTGTATGATATAGTAGACTTCCAATCATGCTCCTGTACAAGCTTTGGTCCACACTCTCTCCTTTGTCATCCTTTGACAGTTTTAGATGAGTGGGGGCAGGTGTTCTCTTGTGACTTGCATTGTCCATCCCAAACTTCTTGACAGTGTTCTTTGCATACTTGCTTTGGGATATGAACATGGAGTCCTCCATCTGTTTGATTTGCAGTCCAAGGAAGTAAGTTAATTCTCCCACTAGGCTCATTTCAAACTCAGACTCCATTTGAGTCACAAAATGTTTAACCATCCTGTCTGACATCCCACCAAACACTATGTCATCCACATATATCTGAGCAATCATAACCTTTCCCTCTTCATCCTTTACAAACAGGGTTTTGTCTATTCCTCCCTTCCTGTATCCATGCTTAATGAGAAAGGTGGTCAGTCTTTCATACCATGCTCTGGGAGCTTGCTTTAGCCCATACAGAGCCTTCCTCAGCTTATATACATGGTCTGGACAGCTTGGATCAACAAATCCCTTTGGTTGCTCCACATATACTTCCTCATTAAGGTACCCATTTAGGAAGGCACTTTTAACATCCATCTGAAATAATTTGAACTTTAGGATGCAAGCAATTCCTAGGAGTAGTCTGATGGATTCAAGTCTTGCTACTGGTGCAAAAGTTTCATCAAAATCCACCCCCTCAATTTGAGTATATCCTTGAGCCACAAGCCTAGCCTTGTTTCTTGTAACTACTCCCTGCTCATTAGACTTGTTTTTGTACACCCACTTAGTGCCAATCACATTAATGCCATCAGGCCTAGGAACAAGATCTCATACTTCATTCCTTGTAAACTGGCCTAATTCTTCCTGCATAGCAGAGATTCAGTACTCATCATTCAGAGCTTCCTTGATGTTCTTAGGTTCTACCTTTGAAACAAAGCAGGAGCCTGAGATCATCTCTCTTGATCTAGTGGTGACACCACTGTTGAGATCACCAATTATCAGTTCTTTAGGATGATCTTTCTGGATTCTGATGGAGGGAGATTTGTTGGATTGCTCTGACTTTGCCTCAGTTAAAGTGAAGTCAAGATTATCACTTTCTATTTTAACTTCAGTTGGATTGTCAGCAGATGTTCCAACATCATCAACAACATCTGTCTTTGCATAGGTATCATCAATAGTCACATTTATTGACTCCATCATAACCTTGGTTCTGGAGTTAAATACTCTGTAAGCTCTGCTATTTATAGAGTATCCAAGAAATATCCCTTCATCACTCTTAGGGTCCATCTTCCTTCTTTGATCCCTATCAGCCAGGATGTAGGACTTACTTCCAAATACATGAAAGTACTTGACTGTAGGTTTTCTACCCTTCCAGACTTCATAGATGGTGGATAGAGTTCTCTTTCTTAGTGTGACTCTATTGTGGATGTAGCATGCTGTGTTCATGGCTTCAGCCCAAAAGTACAGGGGTAACTTCTTGGCATGAATCATGGCTCTAGCTGACTCCTGAATAGTTCTGTTTTTCCTTTCTACAACCCTATTCTGTTGAGGGGTGATGGGAGAAGAGTACTCATGGTTGATCCCTTCTGATGAACAGAAGTCTGAGAATTTTTTATTCTCAAACTCCTTTCCATGATCACTTCTTATTCTGACCACATAACTTGCCTTTTCTCTTTGGATCCTATGGCACAGATCTCTAAACACCTCAAACACATCTGACTTTTCTTTGATGAAGCTTATCCAGGTATATCTTGAGAAGTCATCAAAAACCACATAGGCATATCTTTTTCCACCAAGACTCTCTACCTGCATTGGTCCCATAAGGTCCATGTGCAGTAATTCCAAGACTTTGGAGGTTGTCAGATGTTGAAGCTTTGGGTGTGACATCTTGGTTTGCTTACCCATTTGACACTCACCACACATTTTTCTTTCATCAATCTTAAGTCTTAGGATCCCTCTTACAGCCTCCATAGAGATGATCTTCTTCATTCCTCTGAGATGGAGATGACCCAATCTTTGATGCCATAGCTTCACTTCTTCTTCTTTGGCTATGGAACAAGTAGATGTGAGGCTGGAATCTTGGGGTTCCCACATATAGCAGTTATCTTTTGATCTAGCTCCTCTCATGACCACTTTCTGCTCTTTATCAGAAACTATGCACTCAACTTTGGTGAAGTTGACTCTGTAACCTTGGTCACATAACTGACTTATGCTGATCAAGTTAGCAGTTAACCCTTTCACCAACAGCACACCATCTAGACTTGGTACACCTGAGCAGTCCAGGGTCCCAACTCCCTTGATTTCCCCCTTTGTTCCATCTCCAAAGGTTACATAGCTGGATGAGTGTGGCTTTAAGTCTACCAACAGATTCTTCAGTCCAGTCATGTGCCTTGAGCAGCCATTGTCAAAATACCAGTCTTCCTTAGCAGATACCCTGAGAGATGTGTGTGCTATAAAGGCAACAGCCTGCTTGGACTACTTGTGCCAGTTGTGAGGTTTCCTTTGCCTAGAATGTGAGTTCAGATCAGGCTGTCTTCCTCTCTTAGGCTCCCACTGCTGGATATATGTGTGTCTCCTCTGATGCATCTGCCCTGGGTAGTGTCCATCTCTAGAGTTCCAAGGTTTCCTGGTGAACTTGTTCTTCTTCTTAGGCATGTACTGGTAGCTTTGATCAGTATAATGTCTAGCTTTAGGTATCCAAGTTTTCCTGGTGACTTTTGTCTTCTGCTTAGGAAGGTGTTGGGAACTCTGATTGGGGTATCCATGCAGTTTGTAGCAAAAAGGTTTGATGTGACCAAACCTTCCACAGTGATGGCATCTCCACCTTTGATATTTCTTTTTCATCATGTTTTTCTCATGATGTTGAGACATCTGCTTGAACATCTTGTTTGACTTCATAGGATCTAGAGTTGTTTGGCTGGTGCTAGCCTCAGAGTTTTGAGCTTTATTAAATCCCAGCCCAATCCTATCCCCTGAGTGCTTATTGTTGTTGAGAATGGCATCTAGTGTGTTTGAGCCACTGTTCAGCATTCTGACAGATTTGGACATATGCTCCATTTTGGAGTTGAGTAGGCTGACTTCATTTTTCAAAGTGGCAATGATCTCCAGATGACTTGCCTTTTCAGCTTTTAATTCCTCAATCTGCTTCTTCTGCTGTTCACTTTCCTTGCATACCTCAGTGCTCCTTTCACATAGTATCCTGTAAGATGTTTCAAGCTCTTCAAATGTCAGATCCTCATCACTGGATTCCCCTTCAGTTTCACATACTCCAGCTAGAGCAGTGATGTGCTTTGCAGACTCTTCTTTTGAATCACTGCCTGAGTCTTCATCTGACCAGGACACAGAAAGGCCTTTATTTTGCTTCTTTAGATAGGTTGGGCATTCACTTCTAATGTGTCCATAACCTTCACATCCATGACATTGAATCCCTTTTCCTTGGTTAGTTTTCTCATCATAGTTTGACCTTCTGTTAGAGTCATAAGATCTTTTATTCTCAGAGGTTGAGTTTCTTCCACTTGGTCTGGGCCTGTTGTCCAGTCTTTTGATAATTTTGTTAAACTGCCTCCCAAGCATAGCAATTGCACATGATAAGTTGTCCTCAGAGCCTGCTTCATGACTTTCTTCTTCCTTATCAGTGTTTGAGACCAGGGCTATGCTCTTGTTTTTCTTCACAATAGTATCACTCATTCCCATCTCAAAGGTTTGAAGGGAACCAATGATCTCCTCAACTTTCATTGTGCAGATGTCCTGAGCTTCTTCTATGGCTGTGACCTTCATGTCAAACCTCTTGGGCAGTGATCTGAGAATCTTCCTTACCAACTTTTCATCACTCATCTTCTCTCCCAAGGCACCAGAAGTATTAGCAATATCCAGGATGTTCATGTAGAACTCAGGAATGGTCTCATCTTCCTTCATCCTCAAGTTCTCAAACTTGGTGGTGAAAAGTTGAAGTCTTGACATCTTCACCTTTGATGTTCCTTCATGAGTAGTTTTGAGGGTGTCCCAAACATCCCTCGCTAGCTCACAGTGGTGCACAAGCCTAAATATGTTCCTGTCAATGCCATTGAACAAGGCATTTAAGGCTTTAGAATTTCCAAGTGCTGACTCCTCTTCCTCCTTGCTCCACTCTTCTTCAGGCTTCATCACTTTTGCCCCATCCTTATTGTCTTTGACAGGGTGCTCCCATCCTTTGTTAGCTGCTTTCCAAGCCCTGCTATCAAGATATTTCAAGAATGCTACAATTCTTGGCTTCCAGTAATCATAGTTGGATCCATCCAAAATAGGTGGTCGATTCACAGATCCTACATCTCTGTCCATGTTCCCAAAATTTGCAGTCCCTAGATCTCACCCAGTTATACAGGCAGGGTGCCTGCTCTGATGCCAATTGAAATTCTGGGATCAGATATGTGATGTTGAAACAGATGTTTAGACACTGATATCCTAAGCAATAAATTAATGAGCTAGTAAATTAATTAACACAGGAAATTGTTAACCCAGTTCAGTGTATCTCCACACTTACATCTAGGGGCTACCAAGCCAGGAAGGAAATTCAATATAAGTAATATTAATTAGGGAGTTAAACCAATCAGTTTAATCCTTCACGTAATATCTACCCAAGTCAATTTCTATCTAAGACTCTACTTAGATATGAGTACCTACTCACTCCCCCTCAATCACACAGTGATCTCTAACTTAGAATGATTAATAAGTTTGAAGTCACACTTCAGACACACCAGCTTGATCTTACTTACCAGTTTCAATCAAGACACAATTCACTTTTTGCTTAAAAGCTTATAAAGTGAATAACACACAAATAAAACCTGCTTAAGTAACTAGCTTCACTAACACCCTTGACACTCTGCTTAAAATCGTTGGATTTACTTGAGTGTATCATTTTCTTAAGTAGATGCTGAGTTTGTGGGCTTTTTGCAAATTATCCAGACTTGTAATTTCTAAATCCCACAGTTATCTCCTTGAATCAAGGTGAGTTAGTTTTCTGTTTCCTTTACACTGGAACCAGACAACTTAACTTCCTAAAGAGGCGCCTTGGAGTGCTCACCCTTTACGTTTACTTCCAGATATTTACTCCTAATTTTAAGCACTTCTGTTGCGTATCATTTAAGGCAGATAGCAGGTTCGCGATGTCACAACATCTGGTGTGACACCCTGATGTCCTGAACTAAGTTCATAACTTTTACTTTGTTTTTCAAAAATTCTGCCAATTTCTAACATCTACAGTATAAAAAGATCTTACTTGTACATGAAGAAATCATGGATCAAAGTGACCATCAAAACTGCTTTAAAAAAACAGATTTTCATAAAACTTTGAAATCTGATTTTTTGAGTCAAAGGACAATGTCAAGTGGTCTTAAGCATCTTCGAAATCATCACAAACTTACAAATTCATGATTTCTCCAAGGAATTACCATAAATGGCATTTATAAATTTAAACACTTATGCATTTTGATCCAAGGGTCACCAAGCTCCAAAATGGCATATTCTTGGATCCCTTGTTCAACAAGCAATAGGTGGACACAATCCAAGCTTCAAACTTCTGAGGAATGTGAATTTTGCTGCTACATAGCTGAGCTATTTGAGAATTTCATCATTTCACGTGTAAGAGATATTTTCATAACAATGACTCAACAATTGTGATATTATCTCTTCAAAACTCAAGGGCTAAACAATCTCAACATGTTTTCTATAAATAGAGACCTCATTTGATCATAAAAATTACACCAAAGCCTCTGATCTCTAAGCTTTCTTTCCTTCACTCCTAAAAACTTAAAACTTGATATTTTGAGCAATCACACCTGGTTTTTGAGTTGTGACCACTATCAACTCAAACCAATTTCTTTAGGACATCATATATGATGTATATGAGGTTTTCAAACATTCAGATCACCTCTAAAAATCTCCAACCAAAAAACACTCTTCAAAACCTCAAAGAAACCTTATTTCTGCAACTTGAAGGCCACAACTTGATCCAGCCATTTGTAATCAAGTCCAAGTGTTTAAACACACTTCATATGGTATAGGGAAGCTGCTCTGATAATCACAACATCTCTGTAACACATCCAGCTCAAAATTACATCTCCACGTGCAAGCTCAAGTTCAGGTAAGCCTCAAACTTGGTAATTTCATAATCCATGCATATTTCCTCGCACTATCTTTTAACCATGTGTGCGTAATCTTATTCTAAGTAATCCCCTTCATTCCATTTCACAAAATCATCATCATGTAGAATTTCATGAGGCTCGGGCCAAATTAGGGTTCTTTAGTGTTCATCATTGATTTTTCACTATACACTAAAAATAAATGAAATTAATTGTTACCATGTTGTTCATGAGTTAAAATCGAGAAAGATTGATGTTTATTTCATTTCATTACATATTCAGTGAGAGATATGAGGGGTTTTGCAAAATCCCCATTTCTGGGCAAGATGAAGAACACGCGCATGTTCTTCATATGTTCCTGGCGCCCTTTTTTGAATTTTCAAATATTTGAATTTTGTGATTTTATGTAATTCATTCCAAAATTAATCTCTCTTTGATTATTTTGAGTTTTAAAATGATTATTTTTTCATTAACTCTAAAAAATGCTTAAATATTTTATTCCATGAAAAAATCACCAAAAAATGTACTTTTTTAATATATTTATTATTTTCATAAAGAATTAATTTTATTTGTTTCTAAACATTTTTAAAATCATTTCTTTCACTTGATTTTTCAAACATAAATGATATTCAAGTAGTCTCATGGATAAAACATAATTTTTCAAACATTGATCCAAGGTTTCAACTTGTTTTTCAATTGTGTTTGAAATTTACCGAAGTTTTAAATATTTTTTAATGTTTAAAATACCAAAAACTAGGGTTTTGATTTTAATCACCCTCAATTTGATTTTTTTAAGACCCATCCCTTTTTGAAAATTTAACCATTAAGGTTCATCTGATCCATTTTGAAAAACTCGACGCGATTGCCTTTTTCACCGCATTAAGTTTTCATCTGTGAATCTTATTTTTGTGAATATCTTTACATATAACCATTTATTTTTAAAATGAATTTTGAAAATGTGTCATGAGTAATCCTTTGTGTTTAGGACTCATTGCTTACTATTTTAAACTTTCTTCGGTCTGTTTTAAAACTTCGCCAGGCTTCCGTATAAGTCCTAAACCCATCAACTGTTTCTTAAACTATTTTTAATCTCCTAAACAGATTCATGAGCATTTGTTTACAAATCTCATCTCCTTTCTTTTTTTATCTTTATGACTAAATATTTAATACACCAATAACTAGACTGAGCTTTACTCTAGTGAACTGCTTTCTAGGCGTATAAAATCAGCATCCAAGTCCTACTTTGTGTATACAATTATCAGATAATTAATCAACAAAACAAATTCCATAGGCATCCTTATGTTTAAGCCCTATTATTGACTTCTGATCCATCTCCCCTCTTTCTAACTTCTCGCTGTTTTCTTAAACTGTTGTTGCTTGTTTAGAATAGGATTATTTGCCAAAATAATCTTTATTTACCTCATACTAAAGCAAAGATAATAAAATAATTCTTAATGACAAAGGGAATACAATATAAAAAATATCTATAATCTTTCTCCCTCGGGATTTTGGGCCTCTGCTTCCTAGTGTAACCCCCAACATCATTCTTATTCAAACATTTAAGAATACTCAAATCATAGCAAAGGCATACTAAAAATTTTCAAACACATTCACTGACACCTTTTATCTGTTTGCATGCATATTTATTGTATATATTTTCTTCTCTGCTAGAATCTAAGTACTCGAGTTATTGTCACCAGACCTAACCTTTGAATAACTAGAACCCTACTAGGACAAAACATAACCTCCTCTTAGGCTTCATTCAAGGACCCTTAGGCCTCTTAAAGGTGCCTTCTGTCAGGCTTAGAAGTTCACTCAGCCTCCCCCAGCCTCCTCTTGATATTTGTTCAAGGACCAATGAGACTCTTACAGGTAGCCTAGCCTCCTTTTGGGATTAAACACAAGGACCCTCAAAGGCTTCCTAAAATCATAGGAACAGACCTTTAGAATCAAACACATACAATAGTATCCCTCTCCCCGATGGATGATAAAGCTAGCCTCCTCTTGGGCTTTGTACAATTGAATACTCTCTAGATAAAGGAAAGTCTGATGACCACATCTCTCATAGACTTCCCAACAGACAAAACACTATTCTTACAAAGTCAGTCTCCCAATAACTTTCCAGCCTCCCATCTTAGGCTTCATATAAGATACAGATAATCAAGAGTCAATCTGTCACAAATAAGCTTCACACATAGGCTTCCAAATCAGCACACAAATAAAACTTTCCCTATAAAGTCAATTTTCTTTGTTCAACTTCAACCTTGGGCTTCAATCAAGGCACATATAAAACAAATCTTCCCTCTTTAGAGATGACAAATTCTCTCTAATGAGCATCTTTTAGCTTCAACCTTGGACTTCAATCAAGGCACAAAATTTAAACATTTTACAGTTAATCAAACAATACAATCATAGTCATGGACTTTAACTAAGCTAAAAAACATCCAAACAGTCATAGTCTTGGACTTTAACTAAGCTAATTCCTAACAGTCATAGTCTTGGACTATAACTAAGCTAAACATTCAGCCTTTCTTGAGCTATGCAAATCAAGATAACCCATTCAGCTTTCCTGAGCTATGTAATTCAGGTCAACCATTCAGCCTTTCTTGAGCTATGCAAATCAAGATGCCATCCAACTTATGCATTGAGCTATGCAATTCAAGCAACCTATCATTTACAACAAACCATTTCAGCTTCAATCCTGGGCTTTAATCAGGAAACAAACAGACTTTTCAGCTTCAATCTTGGGCTTTGATCAAAACACAAGTCAAACTTTGAGAATCAACATCCTATGCTTTAACCAGGATACAAATCAACCCTTTCCTCCTAGCTCTAGCCTTTTAGGAGGAACTACAATGCTCTGATCCCTCAATTCTCTTTTTGGGGGTACATAGGCAAAAGGTCGTAAGTTCTTTGCGAGTACACCAAACAAAAAACAACAATTAGGTTCTCATACCTATGAAAACATCATAAAATTATGATAATACAAAAACACAAAAACATCAACATCACCCTATCTTACCAACACTCATCTCATACCCATACCCAAATCAAAGAAACTGCATCAATATAAATTTTGCACAAAACCAAAGGTGAAATAAACTAAAGAAGAACCCAAAACCATGTGGGCATCTGTTAAATAACATTATGCAAAGCGGGGTGAGTATAAGATATATTTTCCCTTCCATAACGAGCTTCACCAGGAAAAAATAATAAATCAGAAAGTAACAAAAATGCGATAGTGATTAAAGACCACAAAAATCGAGCTACAGGAAAATGGCGCCGTCTGTGGGAATTTTCTTCTTACTGTTTTAAGATAGAATTTTCTTTTATACCTTTCTTAGTTAGAAAAACCCTAGGATTAGGAACATGTATATATACAGCTTTTATACTGCTTTATGTTTATCTTTCCACAAAATATATGTTCAAATGATATCCTTTGGGGTGGTCTCTAAAAAATGGGAATGTGATTAATCCGCATCTGGGTGAGCTCGAGTGTACTCTAAGATAGGTAGGGAATAATTGAGATAGCTTGTAGGGAGTCCAATCCGGATCAGGTGAAGCCTGAAAATTCCTTAAATCAGTCTACGTATCTGGTGTGAAATCGATGTTTATAGTGTACTACGCAAAAACACGATGATTTTCAATCGGATACTCATAACGCCGAGGATTTAGTAAACATTTACCCCTAGACCTTGACTTACATGATCTACATGTATAAAAATCTTTACCGTAGAATAAACCTTTGGGAACGGGTATAGCTCTGGCCTCATGACACCGAACCCTTGAAACCATGTTTTCACCGTGTTTTTATGTGTTGCATTCATCAAAAGAAAAACATTTTTCAAAAAAAAATCATCATATTTTCTTCTTTAAAAGAACTGAACGAACTCATATTTCATATTATCAGTCTTTTCAAAAATGGACTTTGGGCGACAGAAAATCCACAAGTTTACATTCAAGAGTCTGAGATTGGATGATCTAAGAAAGCTAGGGAAGCTTGTCACAGATCTAGAAGATTTCAGGGCAAAGTTTGGATAAATGTTTATCCCTACTGAAGGTCATCATGGTAGAAGGTGTTCTTGCTACACTAGTCCAATTCTATGACCCAATGTACCACTACTTCACATTTTCCGATTATCAGCTCTGCCCAACATTGAAAGAGTATTCTCAGTTGATAGGAATCCCTATTAATGAGAAAATACCATTCTCCAGATTGGAAGGAATGCCAAGAGAATCAACAATTGCCATGAATCTTGCTTGGGAAGAGTCCGAAGATAAGGCTCATTGGGCTACCAAAGGAGGAGTTGAGGGTATGCCATCCAAATTTCAAATTAAGAGAGCATTACACTTCGTCAGTATCAGAAATATTGTAGCATTCGAAGTCATCTTTGCATTGCCCATATATGCGATATTCTTACTGTTAGACGATGGCACGGATATAGAAGGGGGGTTGAATACATCCCTTTTTAAAAATAAGCTTTTCAAAAATTAATTGAAAGATAACTTGCGGAAGTTCCCCGAAAAAACATGTCTAAAATAAAATCAAGTCACCGGTGATCGGATATGCATTGAAAACCAAATGGGATATAAGAGATGAATAGATGAATTAATACAATGCTAATTATTCACTTAAATTCAGCACAATTGAATAACCCACTATCAATAATGAATATGGATGAGAAATAAGCACGAGGATTAAGAAGTTGTGTGTTTTGAATTTTTATCAAACACTTGGTGTGCACTCACACACAATGTAGTTTGACAATTAGTGTAGTGCATAATTTTTATCAAGTTGTTATCCAAATATGATAGCAACAATTTCACAAACACTTGGTAGGCACACACTAATCCAAAACAAAAATTTTCAAGCAACACAACTTCAAATAGTGCAGAAAAATGAACAAATGAAAATGACAAAGAACACACGAGATTTGTTTAGGCAGTTCCCCCACCGTCCTTGCTAAGGGTACTCTGCCCCCATTTCACAAACTGAATTGGGATCTTTTATTAATATTTCAATGTTAATACAAGAAGAAAATTGGAACAACAAACCAATCTGAATTGCGATTGTTGTTATAACTCTTCTTGCCCCTTGATTCGAGATGAACCAAGTCATTCACGTGCGTCGAGCAAACCTCCGATTAATTGCTCCCTTCTTGCAAGAATTTACAATTCTCTAAAACTTGAGCATGACTTCCTTGCTTCAATGCTTTTGAACCCACAACTTTCATCGCAATCCTCCAGTTACTGTGATATGAATGAACGATCACCTTGATCTTCAAACCTCCTCACTCGGCTGAATCTACGAACGAACGATGCGTGCAAAACCCCTAAATCAAAATGATCTTGGAGGACAAACCCTTTAGATTTATTCAAGAGAAACCCACAAATCTCTCAACCCAAACTGAAATCTAAATCTCACGTTTGAATGTTATCACCTTGATCTTGCACTTTGATTAACAAAAATTGTTGTGTGTAATTGTTGATGAATTCTAGAGAAGGAGAAGATAAAGAGAGAACTTGTGTATCTATTTCACTTTTCTTGTTAATTTGACAAAAATAATATGACAGCTATTTATATGAGTTAGAGAAATACTGATAAAATTAAAACACAATGCAGAAAGAGAGAGAGAATGAAAAAGGGTGCTCACAACAGGAATGAGTCAACCTGTTTGATATTTTGAGTCGACCAGTTCTTTGTACAGGAATGTGTCGACCTGAAAAATGATTTGAGTCAACCTGTTTGTATTATTTAAGTCGACCTGAAAATGGCCCTCAGTCAGCCTGTTGGAACCCGAGAGTTCTAAGGGTAGTAAATCATCAAATGAGTCGACATGAAGCTTTCATTGAGTCGACTCAAATTTTTCTAACTGAGTAAGTCGACCTGTTGAGCAGAATGAGTCGACTCATTTCTTTCAATTCCCTATAAAAAAACCCTTTCTAATGGAGTCTTCCTTTTTCTTGTGATCCTATAATGCATCTTAAGGCATAGATGTTTTGATATCATTCAAAATACCCTTTATGTCACACAAACTCCCCCTTTTTGATGATGGCAAAACTTATTGGAATTGAAAGAGCATTTTATACAACATCATGCTCCCCCTGAATGTGTGCCGCCATAATGATACAACATTTACCAATCACATCTCCCCTTTGACAACATCAAAAAGAGAGAAAAACTTTAGACAAAACCCAGAAAGCGAGAAATATTATTAGATGTCACATTTCAATAAGAAACAATCACCAGCAAACACACAATGAGTGATGAAAGAACAATAATCGACAAATAAACAGGATAGGATAAGTAAACCAACGAAAATTGTCACGCGAGAAAGGATGTCTATGCCTAATGACTTACTTGCTAAGGGAAAAGAGTTTGATTGATCCTAGGTGCACTGAATAATTGTGAGGAGACAGATACGCAAGTATGACTTGTCTTGAATGTAGCTCTATCAAATTAGTATTCATTAGGCGAATGTCGAAAATTTGGACAATGTTGACTTGATGGTCGCGTCTTCCTAAATAATCCTGGATCCATCCAAGATCCATTTGTCATTGAAGAACTCGTTATACAAAAGAATATCCTTGATTATCCTGCAAACAAGTTGTGCAAGCTTTGTAGTTATGTAGTGTCAAATTGTGATGTTGACTCTTCCTCGAGTGCATTGCAACTAGATTGACTATTATTGCACGGATGTCGAAGTTCTGAATGATGCCTGAAGGCTCATACACCATCTTGATTCTGCGAATTCTTTGATCTTAAATAAGATTAACTACAACATTTCCATGTTGTAGAAGAGGATTCGTCTGAACATTAGGATTTGTATCCTTGAAAGAGAGTTGTCCGTTCTTGACGAGTCTTTGAATGTCGAACTTGAAACTCAAACAATTATCAATGTTGTGCCCCAGTCCTCGTTGATGATAAGGGCAAGTTTGATCAGTTTTAAACTAGAAAGGGGTTTTTTTAGGTACTATAAGAGGTGACCTAGTTGGAATGTGCCCCTTATTTAGCAAGAGTGGAAACAACTCAACATATGATATCGATATAGGATCGAGAACTGGCATCCTATGATACCGATTGTTGTTGTTGTTATTGTTCTAAAGGCTAGACTACTGAAGAGGTTGTTGCAGTCTTTGCTGATATTGTTGTTGATTCAGAGAGCTCTGAGCAATCTGTGGTTGATACGCCGGAGTTGGTGCCATGTTGATGCATGAGATATTGTTGACACTTTTCGAGGGATATATCTCTGTCTTTGACTGCTTTGAAAGATATTTTTAATATCTTGGTCTTTTCTCTTTGGCAAGGCATTTCCATACCTTTTGTTGCTACTGGTCAGTTCAACATATTTGGTCAGTCTTCCTTCTATGACTGCTTCTTCCAAACGTACTCCCATTCTTACCATTTCAATAAAATCACTAGGTGCACTTGCAACCATTCGTCTATAGTAAAATGAACTGAGAGTTTTCAAGAATATCTTCGTCATTTCTTTCTCTTCGAGCAAAGGAGGAATTTGAGAAGTAATTTCATGCCATCTTTGCGCATATTCTTTGAAAGTCTTTTTATTTTTCTGAGACATGGCTCTAAGTTAATCTCTCTCTCTCTCTGGTGCCATATCCAGGTTATATTTGTATTGATTGACGAAAGTTGTTATGTGGTCACGAAAAGTGTTGATGTTTGTTCTGTTCAACTTCATGTACTAGCGGAGAGCTGCCCTAGTTAAAATGTCCTAAAATTAGTGGATCATTAACTGTTGATTATTCGTCTGAGTGGACATCTTTTGGGCATACATTATCAAGTGGCGCTGAGGGCAAGTATTTCCTTTGTACTTATCAAAGTTTGGTACCTTGAACTTGTACAAAATTCGAACATTCGGTACTAAGCAGAGTTCAGCGGTGTCTTTTCCAAATAACTCTTGTCCTCAGATAGTTTAAAGCTCTTTCTACATTACCACAATCTGTTCTTGGAATTATTCTATTCTTTCGTATATCCCTCCTCTTTCACTTGGAGTGATACGATGAATTTGATTCTTTGGAGTAATATGGACCAAAGGTTGAGGTACTGACATTACTACTTCTTGTCTTAAGGCTTCAGTCACCCGGAGTTTGTAACCTCTGGGGTACGGGTGTAAGATCAAAGTGTGCCTAAGAGGGGGGGGGGGGGTGAATTAGGTGTTATCAAATTTTTCAATTCTTTTTCTTTGATGGGTGGATTTTGCTTTTTACGGTTTATGGAATGAAAACGGTAAAGCAAGAAAGTAAAAATGACACGGAAGTTTATCCTGGTTCCCTTCACAATCCGAAGGTACATCCAGTCCCCTTTCAACACGAAAGAGATTTCCACTAGTTTCTTTAGAACAGTACAACCTATCACACCTTCAATGGTGAGGCCTACTTTCTAACAAACTAAACAAACAAGTGTGCAAGAACAATCCTCTTGCCACACTTACCCTTATGTCCAAACAATCCTTGGAACACAAGTCACAAATAGAAAACACTTTCTATAATTTTTGTTTGAGTGAGAATACAATGATTGGTATCAATATAAATTGATTTTCTCCTATATTCAAAATTCACTACTTAAGATTCAATACAAGTGTTCAATGAAATATGAAATATGAAGAACTTATGAACACTTTTTAGAAGTATGCAAATATTTGAATTTAGTGATTTTGATTGTGTGATAATATTTGAAAATTCTAGGAGGTGTTTATGAATTTGAAATTCTAAGAATTTATAATAGTTGAAACACCTATTCAAAAAGGTATGATAATTTTTGAAAAAATTCTTTGAAAAGGTATAAAAAAGTTATGAAATAAAATCATGAAGAGGTATAACACTTAACAAAATATTTGAATTAAAGAGAAACAATTTTTCAAAAATTCTTCAGTGTTAACCGGTTAACCATATGGGTTAATTGGTTAACGCCCAGAAACGTTACCACAGAATTGAAAAATTGAGACCGTTAACCGGTTAACCCATATGGTTAACCGGTTAACATTGTTAAAACTCAGAAAAATATTTCTGTTTTAAGTGTTGAAACCAGTTCCGATTATTTTCAAAATGTGCATATGCATTGAATTAATATGATAAAATATTTTGAACACTTGTATATCATTTTAAGGAGTAAGTTTTGAAATACCTAAGCCTTGTGTCCAAGTCTTGAAAATGTTGCACAAAAGCTTGAATCGAAGGGAAGCATTCCATTGATGATGCATAGCCATGATCTTGATCTTTGTTGTCATCTCGACTTTTTGCAATATGGAATGAGCTTGAATAATGTTGACGTCATCAAAACATTGAGCTTGAAGTATGCTTCTACATTCTCCCCCTTTTTGATGATGACAACCAAACGAATTTTGCGCACAAGCTTGATCGATCGAAGTTGTTCTAGGCTTGCTTCTCCCCCTATGTCAAGCAACTCCCCCTATCTAAACAGAGGCAAAATTCTGCACAGAGAGATATTAGAAACCAAACTCTTCTCTCCCTTTGGAACTAGCAAAAAAGAAGAGAGAATCAAGCATAATTATGAAAAATATAGCATAAAATTCCGCATGATGCAACTTAGCATGAAAACATACACGATAGCACAAATAACACAAACATAATTAGATTGAAAACGGGAAAAGAGTACAGAAACATAACCGAAACGAAATCAAAATTGCCTAACAAACTTAGGACTTATAACAGAATTTTAAAACTAATTAAAACAATAAAAACAACAAGACATGCATGTTCATTCATCATCAGACATTTCATCACTTTCATCTTCACCATCTTCACTACCGGCTTCACTTTTATCATCCTCTTCGGTTTGGTTGTGAGAACCGATAATTAGTTTGCGAAGACTTTTGAGAGTGCGTTGGGTTTCACGGTGGTTTTGTTGAGCTTCTCGGTGGTGTGTCATGATGGTGGTGTAAAGGAAGTCATTGGTTATGCCACCTTCGGGAATAGGAAAGGATGGAGCAGAGGAACCATCGGCATATTCATAAGAACCATCGTTGCGTTGAACAATTATGATATTCTTCACAATTGTAATATCATTAATTTCATTCGCTGTAGCCTTCATGGCGATAAAAGGTTCCCTACCAATAACCAAGTCGGTTTGCTCAATGATCCGAGAAATGAGCCTAGCATACGAAAGTCTTGTCTTGAGCGAGAGTTGTTGCTTCAAATGATACATCATTGTGAGCATCCAATTAATCTTTACCTTTTTCTTCATAGCAAACAACACTTGCATCTCCAAGTCATTGATTTGAGAGTGGTTTGAATCCTTGGGCAGTAACACATAGCAAATGATATAATGTAACAATCGATCATCAACCGTCAAGTTCTTCGCATAACATAGAGTCCTTGAAGTGCGCTGTCCCGATGTCATAACATCCTTCGGAAAACGGCAGATTGAGTAATAATACTCCATTTTGTTATAGCCGGACCAAATATCATCAATGTGGTTCACGCCTTTGCGGAGAAACACACCGGAAAATGGAATGTTCAAGGATGCAGCAAAAGCACCTAAATCCTCCTTTATTTCACAATTTCTAACAAGAGTATGCAACTTATGTTTACCATGCCTATCCAAGTTGAGAGAAAAGTTATGCATAAGGGATTGGACCAAATCCGGGTAAACTCTCCCGCTGTCAGCAACAAAGTCACTCATCCCTTGAAATTCTAGCAATGCAGGAAACTTAAAAGTTGGAGGTTTGAAGGATTTCAAGAGAACATATTTACCCTTAAGCAATGGTCTGACTCTGACTTTGAAGTCTAGCCTCCTCTTCTTGGTGGATTCCATTGTTTCTGCAACTGGAGCTTCTTCTGACACTGAGGCCAGTTCCTTTCCTTTCTTTTGGGGTGCCATGAACAATGATGGAGTTAGGGTTTGGAGGAGATGATATATTCAGATTTGATGTTGGGTGAGTTGAATGTAGTTTTAAGAGTGTTATAAAGATGAAGAGATAGTGGGTTTTAATGGGGGTTTAAGTTGTTGAAGGTTGGAAGTTGGAAGAAGATGATAATTAGTGTTTATGGTAGTCAAATAGTTGAAGAGTCAAAACATGTGGATGTGAATGAACCAAACATGCAATGCAATGTACTTGTAGAATATATAAAAGACATAGTAAAACAAAAACAAAAAAATATAATAAAAACACATATTCTGAAACTTGCGCAAGAAATCCAACTTTTGGATGTGTTAACCGGTTAACCCATTACGTTAACCGGTTAACGGTTAAAAAATTTGAATTTTTTGAAAAATCCAGCAGCATGTTTTAGAGAAAAAATAACAAGTTTTTCATAAAAAAAATTTCATAAAGTGTTAGCACTTATCAAAATGCAACTTTCGATCAAAATAATTTTTGAAACCGATTATTTTCAGGTATATGAAAGTGAGAAAAACGAAAACTGGCGAAATGGAAGTGCTAGCATTTTATGACTAAATAGTGAACAAACATACATATAATGCAATAAAAACATATAACAAACAATTTTTGAGATAAGGTTAGATGTCACCTTCATTGAGAATACCAAGTTCTCGTCGAATCTTGTAAAATTGCTCTTTAGCCAACGGTTTAGTGAATATATCGGCGAGTTGATTGTGTGTATCCACGAATGTAACATCGACATCTCCATTTAGAACATGATCTCAAAGGAAGTGATTCTGGATATCTATGTGCTTTGTTCTTGAATGCATGACCGGGTTCTTCGTGATATTGATAGCACTTGTGTTGTCACACCGGAGAGGGATACAACCGAGGTCTATACCGAAATCGAGGAGTTATTACTTAAGCCACAAGATTTGGGCACAACAACTTCCTGCTGCGATGTACTCCGCTTCGGCCGTGCTAAATGCAACGCATGCTTGCTTCTTGCATGCCCACGACACTAGTGCATTCCCGAGAATGTGACAAGTACCACTTGTACTTTTTCTATCGGTCTTACATCCTGCATAATCAGCGTCAGAATAACCAATTAAAGGACAAGTACTACCTTTAGGATACCATAATTCGACGTGTGTCGTTCCTTTGAGATACTTCATGATCCTCTTCACGGCGGTGAGATGTGATTCCTTCGGATTAGCTTGAAAGCGGGCACACAAACAAACACTAAACATAATGTCAGGACGGCTTGCCGTCAAATATAAAAGTGAACCTATCATACCTCGATACTTTGTAATATCTATTGAAGTTCTGGATAGATCTTGATTAACATACGTTCCAGATCCCATTGGAGTAGACATTTCTTTGCAATTGTCCATATCAAATCTTTTCAATAATTCCTTGCAATACTTGGATTGGTTGATGAAGATGCCATCCTTTGTTTGCTTGATTTGTAAACCAAGGAAGTAGTTCATCTTTCCCATCATGGACATCTCGAATTCGCCTTGCATCATAAGAGAGAATTCTTCGCAAAGATCTTTGTTTGTTGAACCAAAGATGATGTCGTAGGCATAGACTTGAACAAGTAAGGTGTTGCCCTTGAGATTCTTGATGAACAAGGTCTTGTCAACCTTTCCTTTCGTAAAACTTTTCTCACATAGGAAGTTGCTAAGGCGATCATACCAAGCCTTTGGTGCTTGCTTTAAGCCATAAAGAGCCTTCTTCAACTTGTAGACATGAGAGGGATTCTTGAAATCTTCAAAACCCGGAGGTTGTTTGACGTAGACTTCTTCATTTATGTAGCCATTTAGGAAAGCGCTTTTGACATCCATCTGGTACAACTGAAAATTCATTGAACAAGCATAAGCAAGTAATAATCTAATTGCTTCTAACCTTGCTACCGGAGCGAATGTTTCATCAAAGTCGATTCCTTCTTCTTGGTTGTAGCCTTGTGCGACCAATCTTGCTTTGTTACGAACTATGATCCCATTCTCGTCAAGTTTGTTCTTGAACACCCATCTTGTGCCTATGATATGTTTGTTGTCTGGTCTTGGTACAAGAGTCCAAACTTGGTTCCTTTCGAATTGGTTGAGTTCTTCTTGCAATGCTATTATCCATTGATCGTCGCCTAAGGCTTCATCGATTTTTGTTGGTTCAACTTGAGATACGAACGCCATGTTGAGACAAGCATCCTTGAGATTAAGTCGAGTTGCAACGCCTTGGCTAATATCACCAATCACTTTATCTATCGGGTGATCTCTATGAGTTCTCCATTCTTTAGGAAGATCTTGATGTTCTTCAATGGTTGGTGAGTCATCTTCTTGTGATTTTGCTTGTTCTTTTGATGTCTCCTTTTGTTGTTGTGATAGATCTACTACATCATCATCATCATCCACAATAATATTATCCTCTTTCGAGGGGTTAGTCTCATCAAACGAAACATGTATAGATTCTTCAATAGTAAGTGTTCGTTTATTGAAAATTCTAAAAGCTTTACTTGATAGAGAATAGCCAAGAAATATACCTTCATCGGATTTCTCATCAAACTTACCAAGGTAGTCCTTGCCATTGTTGAGAACGAAGCATTTGCATCCGAATATGTGGAAGAAAGATATGTTGGGTTTCCTTCCTTTGAACAACTCATATGGGGTCTTCTTGAGAATAGGTCGAATATTGACACGGTTACTTACAAAGCAAGTCGTGCTAACCGCATCCGCCCAAAAGTATTTAGGAAGATTTGAGTTGCTAAGCATTATCCTTGCAAGTTCCACTAATGCCCTATTCTTCCTCTCTACGACACCATTTTGTTGAGGAGTCCTTGGTGCGGAAACATTGTGAGAGATTCCATGCTCTTCACAAAAATCTTCAAATGATGAATTTTGAAATTCGCCACCATGGTCGCTTCTTATGGAAACTATTGAGAGTGACTTCTCGTTTTGAATTTGCTTGGCATACTTCTTGAATGCTTTAAAGGCATCACTTTTCTGCACTAAAAACAAAGTCCAAGTGTATCTAGAGAAATCATCAACAATAACTAAGGCAAAAACGTTACCTCCGAAGCTTTTTGTTCTAGATGGACCGAAGAGATCCATATGTAACAATTGTAGTGGTCTTGAAGTAAATATCACTTTCTTCGTCTTGAAGGATGTTTTGGTTTGCTTCCCCTTTTGACATGCGTCACAAAGCTTATCCTTGATAAACTTTATCTTCGGAAGACCAGCAACTAGATCATGCTTTAATAATTTGTTTAAATGCTCCATGTGAATGTGAGCAATCCTCTTATGCCAAAGCCATGCTTCGTTGTTGTTTGCCATTAAGCACTTCACCTTCAAGGAAGATTCATCAAAAGAAATCATAAAAATGTTATTAAATCGTTTACCTTTTAGCAAGAGTTCATGAGTGACTTCGTGTTCTATCAAGCATTCATCCTTTGTGAAGTTGATTCGGAACCCTTTGTCACACAATTGACTTATGCTAAGAAGGTTGTGTTTAAGGCCTTCCACATAAAGGACGTCTTCGATGATTGTATGAGGAGATGCACCAATGGTTCCAACTCCAAGAATCCTTCCTTTATTATCATCACCGTAAGTAACATATCCTTTGGCCTTAAGTGTTAGACTTGAAAATTTGTTGATATCGCCCGTCATATGCTTTGAACAACCGCTATCGAGATACCATTGAGTAGAAGTTGTTTTCAAGCATACCTACAAAACAAAGTCAAGTATTGTTAGGTACCCAAATTGCTTTGGGTCCTTGATAGTTAGTACCCTTTTCAACCCACACATAATGCCCTTTAGCAACACCAATGTTGCGCACATAGCAAGCATTAGGTGTATGGCCTTTGATTCCACAATAAAAACAAGTAGGTTGAAATTGACTTTTAAATCTAGGAACATATTTTTGTTTCTTAATGATTCTTTTCTTTTTATGACTTTGATGCATAGTCTTAGAATTGTTAGTCTTTTCTTTCACAATTTGTTCACTAGCTTTTACGAAAACGGTTTCACTTGTGCTTGGTTTGGAAAACTTAGAATATCCTAAGCCACTTTTATCATTTGGATATCTTTGGTGCCTAAGAATTTCCTCCAAGCCAATTTGACCTTTTTCATATCTTTCTAAAACTCTTTTGAGTTGAACAATTTGAAAAGACAATGACTCACAATTTTTGCATGCAGGGCTTTGTTTTTCATCCATTACTTTTTGTTTTTCATTTTCAATGTATTTTTCAAAAGTTGTATTTTGTTCTTCTAAAAATAATATTCTTTTCTTTTGGGATGAAATATTTTTGTACAAAGTCTTGCATTCTCTTAGAAGTTCATCTATGACTTCTTGTGCATCATTTTCATAAATTGAAAAGTTGCTACTAACCTCGTCATTTTCTTCATCGGAGTGATGTGACGCCATTAACGCCATATTTGCACATTCATCGCTTTCTGATTCCGATGAGGAACTAACTTCATTGTCATCCCACGCGACATAAGCCTTTTTATTTTTGAAGTCCTTCTTTCCTTTGAATCCTCCTTTCTTTGCAAGTCTTGGAAAATCCGGTTTTATGTGATCTTGCTTCCCACATTCATAACATGTAACTTCTTGAATCGATGTGGATGCATCCTTCTTCCTGAAATGTTTATTCTTTTTAGGAAAAGAGGAATTATTATTTTTGTTAAAAAACTTACCAAGCTTCTTTACAAGAAACATGAAGTTCTCATCTTCGGAAATCTCGTCATCTTTGTCATCCTTCGTGTCAATCTTCAAAGCAATTCCTTTGGACTTTTTCTCTTGACTTTCGTGCTTCTCGAGCCTTCCAAGTTCCAATTCGTGCTCTTGAAGTTTGCCAAATAGAGATGCGGATGTCATCGTTGAGAGACTCTTCTTCTCCGAAATAGCGGTCACCTTCGGTTGCCATTCCCTTGTCAAAGACCTTAGGACTTTCAAATTGAGATCGTCGTTGGTGAAGGTCTTTTCGAGTGCAATCAAGTGGTTGGTTAGATGAACAAATCTTTTTTGTAAGGCCACAATAGATTCTTCGGGCTGCATGCGGAACATTTCATATTCTTGACTCAACGTGTTAAGCCTTGATCTTTTTACTTCTGTTGTTCCTTCATGTGTTTCTACCAAAGTATCCCAAATCTCCTTTGTCGATTTGCATTGTGATACACGAAAGAATTCGTCCATACTAAGAGCGCTTTGAAGTATGTTGATTTCCTTCTTCTCATTTAGGATCTTCTTTTTATCATCTTCATCATACATATTCTTCAACTTTGCGGTTCCAACGCTGTTGATCACATTAACAGGATTATGCGGACCTTCCTCGATTGCTTCCCATATGCCTTCTCCTTGGGCTTCAAGATGTGCCCTCATTCTGATTTTCCAAAAATCAAAGTATTCGTCGGAGAAGAGCGGAGGCTTGTTGCTACTTCCACCATCTTTGAAAACAGGATTCGAGTTTGCGGAAGCCATAGGATCTTGTAGGGACAGGTTACCTAAACCTGCTCTGATGCCAATTGTAAGATCAAAGTGCACCTAAGAGGGGGGGGGGGGTAAATTAGGTGTTATCAAATTTTTCGATTCTTTTTCTTCGATGGATGGATTTTTCTTTTTACGGTTTATGGAATGAAAACGGTAAAGCAGGAAAGTAAAAATGACACGGAGGTTTATCCTGGTTCCCTTCATAATCCGAAGGTACATTCAGTCCCCTTTCAACACGAAAGAGATTTCCAATAGTTTCTTTAGAACAGTACAACCTATCACACCTTCATTGGTGAGGCCTACTTTCTAACAAACTAAACAAACAAGTGTGCAAGAACAATCCTCTTGCCACACTTACCCTTATGTCCAAACAATCCTTGGAACACAAGTCACAAATAGAAAACATTTTCTATAATTTTTGTTTGAGTGAGAATACAATGATTGGTATCAATATAAATTGATCTTCTCCTATATTCAAAATTCACTACTTAATATTCAATACAAGTGTTCAATGAAATATGAAATATGAAGAACTTATGAACACTTTTTAGAAGTATGCAAATATTTGAATTTAGTGATTTTGATTGTGTGATAATATTTGAAAATTCTAGGAGGTGTTTATGAATTTGAAATTCTAAGAATTTATAATAGTTGAAACACCTATTCAAAAAGGTATGAGAATTTTTGAAAAAATTCTTTGAAAAGGTATAAAAAAGTTATGAAATAAAATCATGAAGAGGTATAACACTTAACAAAATATTTGAATTAAAGAGAAACAATTTTTCAAAAATTCTTCAGTGTTAATCGGTTAACCATATGGGTTAATCGGTTAACGCCCAGAAACGTTACCAGAGAATTGAAAAATTGAGACCGTTAACCGGTTAACCCATATGGTTAACCGGTTAACACTGTTAAAACTCAGAAAAATATTTTTGTTTTAAGTGTTAAAACCAGTTCCGATTATTTTCAAAATGTGCATATGCATTGAATTAATATGATAAAATATTTTGAACACTTGTATATCATTTTAAGGAGTAAGTTTTGATATACCTAAGCCTTGTGTCCAAGTCTTGAAAATGTTGCACAAAAGCTTGAATCGAACGGAAGCATTCCATTGATGATGCATAGCCATGATCTTGATCTTTGTTGTCATCTCGACTTTTTGCAATATGGAATGAGCTTGAATAATGTTGACGTCATCAAAACATTGAGCTTGAAGTATGCTTCTACAACGGGGTTCTCCCTTATTGCTCTTGTATCATCGTAAGCTTGAAATGTGTAGCCTTCAAGTCGAGATAAAATAGTTGCGTTCTTCAATTGTTTTGACGTCAGAGGTATGGAACCGTTTGGTGTGAAGTTTTTTAGCATGCCTCAAGGCATATTCTTTGGAATTTTTTATTGGTGATCCTGATAAGGTACCTCCGTGATCGATGCCGAAACCATTTCTGAAAGCACAATCCTTCGATTCAGAAGATTTTGAGCTGTTGTTAGTGCTTCGAGCATGTCGTTGAGCCTTTCCAGACTCTCCTTTTAATCAGAGATTTCCTCTCTTAGTTCTCTATTATCTTCTTCTAGTTCATCCATCATTTTCTGGCGATTGGCTAGAGTATTGTATGAATGAGACAGTTTGACTCTAGAAGATGAGACTAACGCGTGTAAGAAAGAAGAAAGTCTACGTGAATGCAAGATGACGAATATGCAATCAAATGTTATTTTTGTTAGTTTTCAAAGAAGTATTAACAATATATTGCAAATATCTTACAGACTTTTTATTGAATTCGGAATGCGTTACAAACAGAAGTACAATTTTTGCAAAACGCTGAAAGGAAACTAAAACTCGAGAGTCCTTTTTGCTGCAACTTCAATCCCTAGATGATCATTCTCCTGACTTTTTGAATGGGCTTCTTCAATTACTGGAGGATCAATAATCCTTTCCAAGTGTGAGAAATACCATAGTTGTATTTTGCAGTTAGCAATTCCCCATTTTCTATCACATGATGCCCAAGCATCTCAATGAGAGTGTCCCTTTCCTTTAGGATACTCTGAATATTTGTGTTATCTAGGTTGAGAATCTGATACTTGTTATTCCACGAGTTCTTCTCTCGGTGGACCTTGTTGAAAGCAACTTGAAGCTTTTCAGTATCGTTCATGAAATAGAGAATGGTTCTCTTTAGTGGAAACACTTCTTGTCGAGGGTAAGGCATCATCAACTTGATGGCTCTGGCTTGCACCCATTTGAGATATGTATATATGGAAGTGCAATTTGTTTTTCCTAGAGATTATTTTCCTCATTTTTGAGTATCACGCCAAGCGTGCATGGTCTCTTTCTTCAGTATCTTGTCATTTTCTCCTTCCTTGAAGAAAAGACCTTCTAGATGAGTGTTGTTAGGTACGTCCTTCATCGGGTATCCAAATTGTGGATAGGCTAGAATCGGGTGGTAGTTAATCCCTCCTTTAGTACCAATGAGAGGTACGTATTTGAAATATCCACAACTATTGATAATGTTGATATCGTCATAGGAATGGGCACACCATTCAATGTCCGAGTGAATGAGTGCCATAATCTTTTGCGACCAACGTAGTTCGAGTTTGAGATCCTAGAAGGTGGAAGACTTAGACAAGTGAGAGGTGAACCATTTCTATAAAAGTGGTACACAACATACAATCATTCCTCCGCCGTCTTAATTCCTTAGATGAACTGAGTGATAAGCATCAGCGAGGAGAGTTAGAACTAGATTTCCAATCAAGAAGATTTTGATCACGTTGATGTCGACGAATTTTTCAACATTTGGGAAGAGAAATATACCATAGATGAGTAATACATATATGACTTCAAAGGCAATCAGGTTTCCTGTACTGCCAAAGTTTAAGGCTCTTTCCATCAATAACTTTGCCAGTAATCCTTTAAATCTTCCTTTGGTGGTTACATGAGCTTTGATATCCAATTCGTCCAAAGAGAGGGATCTTCCAATGGTTAGATCCTTAGGGATTTATTCCAATTCGGAGAAGGGATCCTCATCAGTAACCAAGAGATCTATCAACTGAGAGTACTTTTCCAATGCTGTTGTGAGCTGATAGTCTAGAAACGTGAAGCAATGATACACCGGGTCATAGAACTGGACCAGTGTGGATAGTATTTCGTCTGTCATGTTGACCTTTAGTAGAGATAACAATCCTCCGTACTTTTCTTTGAAAGCTTTCGAGTCTACAACTAGTCTTCCAAGTTTCCTCAAGTCTTCAAGTATAGGACTTTTGAATGTAAACTTTTGGGTTTTCCGTCGCCCAAAGTCCATAATGAAAACTGATATTTGCAATAGACTGAATTTAGTTCTTTGAAAAAGATGTTTTTTAGTTTTATGATTAAATGAAAATGCAGCAAACACAAATATGAGGAAAACATGGGGTCAAAGGTTCGGCGTCACGAGCATGGATTCGAGGCTCTACCCATTCCCAAGGTGATTTTGTACTTAGGGTTGATTTCATAGAATGGGCTCTAACAGAAGAAATTCTCAAAATCACGGATCCTTCGATCAAATATTATTAACCACGTCGATTAAACTCATAAGGGTTGTAATATATTGAAAGTTTGGATCTCATTCGAGTGTAGCCTTGTGTAATAACTATTCCCGATTGTTTCCGCGCTACCCTAATTTTGGTCAATTCGTTAAATGTGTTACAAATCCTCGGCGTGATGAATATCAAATTAGAGAGGTTGGAATTTTCGCAAAATGATCTGCTCAAAGTCGTAGTCTCCATAATTTTAAATCATCTTGGTCGAGACTCAACTCCCTATTTTTAAATAAGCTTGGTCGGTATTCGACTCTTTATAAGCCATTAATTTTGCTACCCTATCTCAATGTTCTCTCACAGCCCATTACTAGCTGTATATCCTCACCATTGTGTATCAATCACATTCCCAGATCAAAGCGGTAACATTTAGGCAATTAGGGAGAATGATATATATATATATATATTTACATATATATATATATAATAGTAATATAGTAGTAATGATTCTTAAGTCTAAACTATAAAACGTTTATACCTAAATAGATGGGATGTTCCCATAGAAGATGCCATTTTCCTGTAGCGGTGATTTCAGGGTTCGTGAGCTTTAATCGTATTGGTATCGCATTTGCTACTTTCTGATTTCAATTTTTAACTTGTGAAGCTGGTTAAGGAAGGGAAATAGGTATCTCAAACCAACCCTGCTTGCAAGTGTCATCCGAAGGGGTCCTACCCATCTGGATCTTTCTGACAAGTGTTATTTGTTTGGGTCCCTATTTTTTTTTTGTTATTTTGTCTTATAGAGTTCCTTAGGAATATACTACTATCTTCTACTATCTTCTCCTGCTGTAAATGCTTCTGCTTGAATCAGTGGGTAAGGTGAGGTTTTGAGTGATGGATACGAGTGATGTTTTTTATGCTTTTTGTTGATGAGAGGGGTTTGAGGACCTGGTTGGGTTTTGTTTTATGTGTGTTCGAAAAGATCTTATGATCCCATGCCAACGTACCCTCAAAAAGAGAATTGAGAGATCAGAGCGAATATAGTTCCTCCTAAATATAAGGGTTGGAGGATATTTGATTATGTCATGATCAAAGCCCAAGATTGAAGTTGAAAGGTTGTTTATATCTTGATCAAAGCCAAAGATTTAAGCTGAAAGGTTTATTTAACTGTCTTATTCAAAGCCCAAGATTAAAGATAAAAGGTTTACTTAACTATCTTGATTTGAGTCCAAGGGAACTGTTTGAGGTTATATGGGGTTCTTGATTTGAGTCCAAGAGGAGGCTGTTGAGTTCTTGATTTGAGTCCAAGATGAATTGTTGAGTTGTTGTCTTAATTAGAGTCCAAGAGGAGGTTATTGAAGGTTGAGTGTTAGGTTCTCTTAGTTTAAGTCCTAAGAGATGATTGTATACTGGATGTGTTCTTAGTTATAGTCCAAGAGAAGACTGTACTTGGTTGTCTGATTATCTTAGTTAAAGTCCAAGAGAAGACTGTCTTGAGAATGTGAGGGAATACTAATTCCTTGTGGTGGGTTCTTAGTTATAGTCCAAGAGAAGACCGACTTTAATGGGAATATCTTAGTTATAGTCCAAGAGAAGACTGAATATTTTGAGTGTCTTGATCAAAGTCCAAGATTGAAGCTGAAAGAATCAGTAGAGAGAATTTGCCATCTCTAAAGAGAGGGAAGTTGATTTATATATGTGCCTTAATTGAAGCCCAAGATAAATAAAGAAAACTGACTCTACTGAGAAAAGTTTATCTTTCTTGTACTAAGCCCGAGATTGAGGCTAAAATTTTGTGAGAGACTGACTCATGAGGGGAGTTTTATCTGTTTTGTACTAAGCCCAAGATTGAGGCTAAAAAAAGGTTTAACTTATGCCCAATCTATTGAGTAGGTGATCTGGGAGGATATTTTTGTAAGAAGAGACATGTTTGTTGGGAATTTGTAGAGACATGTATTCACTTGAATGATTGTGATTGGATAAATTATTTGTGAAAATTCAATTGAATAAAGCCCAATAGGATGATATCCCTATGGGAATTTCCTTTTGCTTAAGGAATCTTAGAGGGTGAAGAGACTTTCCAAGTCTACTGGTTGATACCTTTTCTTGGGAGATATCAATTGAATAAAACCCAAGAGGAGGTTGACCACTGTGGGAATGACAGGGGAGAGATCAATTGACCAAAGCCCAATAGGAGGCTATCTATTGAGAAGTTACTTCCAGTTGAAGGTTGAAGATACCCTAGAGGTTCAAAACTCTGACTAGGGGAATATCAATTGAACAAATCACAAGAGAAAGATATCTTATCTTTATGTGAAAAGGAATCTATTGAACAAAGCCTAAGAGGAGGTTATCTTATCCTTTTGTTAGAAAAGAGAGTACCCTGAGATTCTTTAGCTGTTGGGAAAATTCCATTTGTGGTGGAGAGGTTGAACTAAGAATATATCCTATGCTTTTAGGTAGCCTATGGGTCCTTTATACAAAGCCCAAGAGGAGGCTGGCTTGGTGGTCATGATGCGGGAATGACTATTCCTACAGGTTTTGATGCTTCTGTAAGTGGGTGATTGACTACATATCTATCATATGCTTTTGGGAAGCCTGAGGGTCCTTGTACAAACACCAAAAGGAGGTTGGTACCTTTATGAGGCCTGAAAGGGTCCTTGGATGAAGCCCAAGAAGTGACTTTATCAATTTCCATCCTATGATTCTAGGAAGCTAGAGGGACATCTTGTATAAAGCCCAAGACTGAGGTTGTTTTCACCTTTAAAAGGCCTGAGGGACTATATTGCATATTGCCCAAGAGGAGGCATGATGTACAATTCCAAAAGAGGTTCCACAAGGAAACATGTGTCTTTTATATATGAACTGTCCAGTCAGGGGAAAAGAGAAACTCAAGAGAAAAGTTTCACCGGTAAACATCGTATCTCCGGGGAGTTAAATTCCTCTTGTAGATAGAGTTATCAGAACTTTCTAAAAAGAGAGTAAATAGAAAAATCTAAAACAATCTAAGAAGAGATTCATAGAGAATATTGCCCTTCTTATGTCTGTCGCTCCCACCAAATGAGGCCGGGTCAAATGGGGTACAGACGCGAACGTTCGGCGAAGAGGAGAGAGAACACACAAGGGTGAACTCAAGAAAAAAGAGTCGCCAGCTAGGCATTTTTATCCCGGAGGAAAGGTAATGCTGCATAAACCTAGAAAAGAGAAGGATAAGACGGTTGCGAACCAGAGAGACTGAGAAAGGGGGTTGGTTACAACCTGGGAAGGTATTAGCACCCAGATTGTCCATCGTACTCGACGGAATCCACGCTTGAAAGATTTGTGTTTTAAAGGGGTAGTGTCAGTGCAATCTGTGTATTAAAGCTGGAAAGAATGCAAGTGTCAGTGTAAAAGAAATGTGAAGTGTATGAGAGAAGTGTCAGTGTAAGAACAAGAATGAAATGCTCAAGACCATGAGGCTTAAAGAATGATGCTGGAAAGAGGGGGAATATACAGAGACTTTTGTTCGATAACTGTTAAGTTATGCCTACGTATCCTCTCGTGCAATGAGGAAGTCAGAACACCGTAGTTCGACTCAAAGAGACTGAAAAATAAATTGACTTGTGAACTGCTTACTTGCCTATGCTCAAGTGTATGACCTGTCTGGCTCAGGTGCAAACTGTCTTGCATTAGACGGAAGAAGCGAGTTCTCGTTTGTGAGTGAATGAGATGAGAAAAGAATCCCAAAGGAGACGATTATTGTTTGTTTTTGTGTTTTCAGTTTTGTTATTGCTTTTGTGTTTGTCATAAGTTAATGAGCTTAAGCCTAAACCAAGGGTTAGTAAACTCATCACATCTTCCCTCTGATTAGGGGTAATGAGAATACCTTAAGTATGAAGTAAGCACCTCACACTTAATTACCATGATGTAGGATTAAGATCATTAACCTACTTGTGATTATTTAGATGTTTTTGTTGTTTTTGTTTAGTGTTAAGTAAAGAGTTTAAGCCATAATCAAGGATTTAATGGACTCATTACACCATCCTAATAGAAGGATAATAGATGAGAACATTTAAGCTGAGAAAGGCTCCTCAACTTAATCCATGATTAGGGATTAACCTCATGACAAAACAAAGCCCTTATTAAATGGATTTTAGTTAATGATAGGATGAAGAAGTGATTTTTATGGTTTGTAAGACAACTTGAGGGGGACTTGTCCATTAACACTAGGGTTAGTCCTTCTTAACCAATTAAGGAAGAATTAGAACCCTAATGCAAGGCCCAAGTTACAAGCTTGATGTCTTGATGGTTATTAAGTGAATTGATTAGAGGATTTAAACACATTAAGGGTTTAACACTTAGGATTAAAGTTATACACTCCATCCTAATAGAAGGATGCAGGCATAAGCTTAATCACAAAGCCTTAAAACCTTTAGGGTTTAGTCCTTGATTATGAGATGAGAAGAGAAGACTCAAAGAGACTCAAAGGCAAAACTAAATGGGGGACTAATAAAACCCTAATTGTTATCATGCTTGGTTGTTCCTAGGGTTTATGAGGCTTGTAAAAGATCTTCAGGAGAGAAGCCACCAGGAAAGAAGCAGATGAAAGGAACAAGAAGCAGAGAAAAGCAAAACAACTTGCTTCACTTAAGAAGACAAATTGCTTGAAGAAAGAAGGTGGGAAAGAGAATGAATGAGCAAGCTCACTCTAATACACAAGTAAAATGCAGCAATGAATGCATAAGAGAGATGAAAAGAGATTGTGAGAAGTGAAGGCAAATTCACTTCTCAAAACAACTTACCACCTGAAAAGTTAGCAAAAGAAATGAAATGCAATGCAAATGAGATGAAATGTCATGATGCAAACCAAAGTCAGAAGCATAAACATGATGTTAATGGTGCTAAGGGATGATGCAAACACATGTCAAGAGTTGTGGATGATCATACAAGGATGAGGGTGCAAATGAAACATGCTTTGAACCATGGAAGTTCATGAAAGTTTATGAAATGCAATGGACATATAACATGGAAAATGAAAGATGCAATGATCAAACATGATTCTAATGTGTCCTAAGATGTATTATGAATCATGTGGATGTACAAAATGTCATGACAAGTTCTTAAATGCAAGCAAATGAAAGATGAATGCAAAGGGAGGCACAAATTAGGGTTTACATACAACACACAATGCAAAAATTCAAAACCAGAAGCAAATGATATGATAAAAAATTGAAAATGGGATCAAAGGAACCCTAACCCTACACAAGTTCACTGCCCAAAGGAGGGGATCTAACTCCTAACCTAGTGCAAGTTATGAATTTCTCAAGTCAATTAGGGTTTTGGGATACCTCACAATGAGAAATGCTAAACAAATTGAAAATGGAAGATAAATTCAAACCAATTTTATCCTATAAACTACATGCTATGAAGGATGCAATGCAAGAAGAACCATCACCAAATTCTCAATGGTTAGGCAGAATGGATTTTTCCAAGTTTGAACAAAAATATTGCCTTTAAAAGAATTTAATTCCAATGAAAATTGTCAAAATGCATCAAGAACCAAAAAGAAATTTGTTTTGAGAGTTTGATAATGTTTCTAAATGTTTTGAAATGCAATGTGAATTTTTTGGTGATTTTTAAATACCTAAATGCATTTTTAATTAATTAATTTTCATTAACTAATTAAAAATAAACATTTAAATGATTTAAAAATAATTTTTAATGCAAAAAATAAAAATAAAAATATTTTTGGGTTCTGAAAAATAATGAAATGTTTGACAAAAATTTTCAGAATTTTTAAATATGATTTGCTATTTTTTAAAATTCGTAGAAGTTAAATACAAAATAAATGAATTAAAATGAAATTATGAGAAGTATGCAAGATCCATGGCTGAGATTTAAATGAAAATGGAGGGAATTGACTGGTGCCAGATCCTGTGGCCCAGATTCAAACTGGCTGAATTAAAATTAAACCTAATTAATTAAATCTAATTATAAGATTAGGGTTCTAATGAGAGATCTGGACCACTCATTTGCGCGCGGGTCAACCCTAGTCAACAAGATCTATGGCTCAAATTCAAACTGAACCCTAATCACCATTAATGCACTAATGACTTTCAGGTGGCCGGAAATGACCTCCGGTCATCTTCTCCGGCCACACCTCTCCCTGAAAATTGCTATCTTCTTCCCTAGGCTTCTAAAATCCAATCTCTCTGCCCAGAAATGATCCCCATACATCATATATTAAGAATCAACAAACAAACAACATTTAAAACACATCAAAAGTGAGAATCGAATCAAAACAGTTCTAGGTCAAAAAAAATCAGAACATGAATACATACTCATTTCTCAACCATTTTCGAAATAAAACACATCAACATGATCAGTGAAGCATAAAGAACCATTTAGTAACTTAAAAACAAGTTTCTGGAAAAATTGTTCTTGAGCTCACCTGAACTGGAGCTTTGATCTTTGGAACTTTCTGGCTGCTTCTTTGGTCCAAGATGCCTTTAATGAACCCCCTGAGAAGCTTGCAATGCTTGTTTGGAATTTCTTATGGCTGGTTTGAGAGATTGATGAAGTTCTGTTCAGGAGGGGTGGAAAATCGTGTTTTTGATTGTGGGCCTTTCAGAGCAAATTGATGGTTGGGAAATGATCAGAAGGCTAGGGTGAGTTGTTCTGTGGGATTTGTTTTGAGGTTTGAAGCTTGTATGGAGAGATTCGAATGAAAATGCATAAAGGGAGGTTTTGGAGAATGTTGACTTGTGGGAGAGATTAGGGTGTGTTGTGTGTTGTGTTGAGTTCCTTTTGGTACATGTATCAAGTTGGGATAGGTCAGAGAGTTGTTGCTGGCCTATGTTGATTGGTATGGTCCATTTTTCCAAAAGTCAACTTTTGTGTAAGAGGAGGTATGGGTTGGTTCAGTCATGGTACAAGGGCATGGCTTGGCTCAGCTGTGATCAAGGAGAACCATGGAAATGAATTTGAGGCAATGCAGCAAGTGGATTTGAGTTTATGTGAGTTTTTGCAATTTCACAAAGTTTTGGCCCTTTTGAAGTTTCTTAAAGATCAAGGCATGAAAATGAACAATTCTTTGGTGCATTCTGATTTTTAGGTCATGGTTCATGTTTGTGTAATGCATAGAAGTCCATTTGAAGTTACATTTTGCCTTGGCATGAGGTTTTGCAACTTTGCCTCTTTGGTGTAAAACATGAAATTATGTGATTTTTGCCAACTTTGACAAGCCATAACTTTTGATCCAAAATGAATTAGAATGAGTTCTTGTACTTTTTGAAAATGGGAGGATCCATTATACAACTTTCATGACCAAAGTTTTCTCATTTGAAGCATTTTTGAATCAAAAAGAGAAGGTTGAAAATTTTTCCAAAAATGGCAAGTTTTCATTACAAGTCACTTTCCCAAAAAGGCAACTTTGCAAATGGCTTGAAATTCTTCAATTTTGTGAACTTATAACATCTCCTATGATCAAATAAAGATCATATACATTCAAAATGATGGAGAACACCCTTGGTTGGGTCATTGGGGCCTCAGATGCCCTGATTTTGCACTGACTTGCTCAAGAAGTCATCTCTTGATCAGATATCTTCCCCATGGAATTTCTTCATGAAAATTGATATGCATGATCCTTACACCATATAGAGACCAATAGAAACAAGAATGACCAAAAAAATTGGAGTTATGGCCTCTGAAACCAAAACCCTAATTTTAGGTCATCTGTGCAGTTAAACCTGGCTCTGCTTCCATGCCTTTCTCAGTTCTTGTGATTCTTTGACTTCTTTGATCTTAAGAGGATATAGTATGATGTTTGAACATACATGTACCCCTTTGAAGTGATTGAAGACCTTTGGAGTGGCTCAAATGGCTCAGGGATGGCTCAGATCACAAACCCTAGATGCAGATGACTTTGAAACAATGCAGTGAAGCAAAAAATGCAATATGAGATGCTATGATTGAACTAATGCAAATGTGAAAGATCACAAGCCATGGTGTGAACTTAGTGAGGGAAAATTTGGGGTGTTTACAATGTCCATATTGTTTATGCTTAAGAGGAGGCCAGACTGTTTGGTAATCCTATGGGGTTCTAGTTTGACTAAGCTAGAGTTTCAAAGGGTGAAGGTATTTGTTGTTTGACTTAACTAACAAGATATATCATAGTGTATATATAGTTTATAATGAAATAATATAAACATATATACATTTATATAAAAGGAAAAGAAAAGATGTTGGGTCTTATAGCTCTAGGAAAGGCCCAATCGTGTATTGTGATATGATTGAAATATTTTTTATGATTCTTTTGACTATGGTTTGAAATGATTAAGTGATTTGTAAGAATGATACTAGGAGTTACACTGGGAAGAAGAGACCTAATATCTCGGGGGAAGGGATTACATAAAGATTTTATTTATTGTATCCTCTTTGATAACTTATAAATGTTTTAATTATGAAGATTGGGAAGAGATTGAGAAAGACTGAGGAAGATTGACGAAGATTGACTTGTACGTCAATAACAGTCTGTCAGCAAAGATTGTAAACACCCCAAATTTGCCCTCACTAAGTTCACACCATGGCTTGTGAACTTTCATTTTTGCATTAGTTTAAGCATATCATATCATATTGCATCTTTGTTTCACTGCATTAGTCCAAGTTCATCTGCATCTAGGGTTTGTGATCTGAGCAATCCAAGGATCCATCTGAGCCACTCCAAATGCTTCCAATCATTCCAAGAGGGCCCATGTATGTTCTATCATCATATTATATCCCTCAAAGATCAAGGAAGCCAAGAAATCACAAGAACTTGGAAAGCATGGAAGCAGAGCTAGGGTTTCACTACACAGATGACCTGAAATTAGGGTTTTGGTTTCAGAGGCCATAACTCCAAACAATTTGGTCATTCTTGTTTCTAATGGTCTCAATATGTTATAAGGATCATGTGTACCAAGTTTGATGAAGAAATTCATTGTGGAAGTCATATGTTCATTGGGTAACTTCTTGAGCAAGTCAGAGCAAAATCAGGGCATCTGAGGCCCCCAACAATGGAACCAAAGTGGATTTTTCATCAAATTGAAGTTATATGATCTTTATTTGATCATTTAAGTGCTTGGAAGTTCACAAAATTGAAGAAAAGTGAGCTAAACCAAAGTTGCCAAAAATGGAAATGACTTGTAATGTAAACTTTCCATTTTGAGAAAGTTTTTCAACCTCCTCTTTCTCAACCAAAAATGCTTCAAATGAGAAATTGTTGGTCATGAAAGTTGTAGATTGGATCATTCCCTTTTTAAAAAGTACAAGAACAAGTTCTAATTCATTATGGAACTAAAGTTATGATCTTTCAAAGTTGGCAAAAATCTCATAATTTTCAAGAATACACCAAAGAGGGATTTTTGCAAAACCACTTGCCAAGCCATTTTGTGACTTCTAATACACTTCTATGCATCATACCAACATAGTACATTGCCTAAAAATCATAATTGCCCAAAGAATTATCTCATTTCATGCCTTGAACTTCATGAAATCACAAAGGGGCCAAACTTCATGAAAATTGCAAAATGATACACAACCATACTTCCACTTGCTGAATCACCACAAAAACAATTCCATGGCTCTCCTTGATCTCTACTGAACCAAAACAAGCCAAAAAGCCAACTGCAAGAGAGCCCATACCTCAAGTACAAGTTTTGTTGACTTTTTGCAAGAAAGCCCATACCAATCACCATAGGCCACAACCACTTCTCTGACCTATCAAAGCTTGTTATGTGGATCAAACACAACTCATAACATACATCAAGCAAGCCTAACACTTCAAATTGCCCAAGTTCCACAAAATCACCCCATTTGCAAAAGCATTCGAAACTCTCTGCTCACACACTCAAACTCCACACGTTTTTCACCAATCAACTCAGCTTCATCAAAGGATCATTTCCCACCCTTCATTCCAACCTAAAAGCCCCCAAAACCAAAACACGATTTCTGCCCAGCAAGAGTTCAAGCTCTCATTTCAGCCATTACAAACTCCTTCCAAGCATCAAAGCTTCATCAGGAGGTCAAGAGGAGTGGTTTTGCACCAGAGAAGTGGCCAGAAAGTTCCAGATAGCAAAGCTTCATCTCAGGTAACCTCAAGAACTTTTTTTCCAGAAATGCGTTTTTAAGTTCCTAAATGATTCTTCATGATTCACTGATGATCCTGATATGTTTAGTTTTGAAAATGATCAAGTATTGAGCATGTATTGAACTTCTGAAAGTTTTGCATAATTTTCCGTTTTGCTTCGATTCATGATCTTGAGTGAAAATAAATGGATTTTGTTGCTGGATTCGTGTTTAGGGTTGTTAGTTGAGTAATTCTAGAGAGTTAGGGGGTCTGGGGTGGCCTAGGGTGGAAGTTGGGGTGAGGAGCTGGCCGGAGAAGATGACCGGAGGTCTTCTCCGGCCACCTGAAAGTCATTAAGAGGTTAATTAGGGTTTAGGGTTAGTTTGAATGTGAGCCCTTGGATCTTTGTTACCCGCGTGTTTGGATGGCCCAGATTGGTCATTAAACCCTAATTCTCATTTAAATATGATTAATTAATTAATTAAATTTAACTCAGATTGAACCACAGCCCTTGGATTACGCGCTGGTCAACCAAAATCTTCCCAGTTTGAATCCTGTCCATCAGATCATCCTACTTTCATTTATTTTGATTTTTATTTCATTTTTTATCATTTTTCTTGCATAATTTATTTAAAATACTTAAAAATTTCCAAAAATATTTTACTTCTGCATTTTTAATTCAAATATTTTTCTCCACCCAAAAACATTTTTATTTTCATTTTTTGCATTAAAAAACCATTTTAAAAATATTTAAATGTTTATTTTAATTAATTAATGGAAATTAATTAATTAAAATATCATTTAGGTTTCTGAAAATTCCAAAAAAAATTCACAATGCATCTTAGGACATTTAGAAACATTGTCAAACCATTCATACAAATTTCTTTTTGGTTTTGAACACTCTTTGACATTTTTCTTGAATTTAGGGTTCATAAAAATCCCATTTTTGAACCCTAACTTCAAGAATTCTTTTCTGCCTAACCATGAAGGGTTTGACATTGGTTCTTTTTGCATTGATCTTCATATAGCATGTAGTGTCTAGCATATTTTGTCACAAATTTATCTTTCATTTTTTATTTGATTTGCATTTTCCCCCTTAAGGTACCTTAAAACCCTAGATAACTTAGAAAAATCACAACTTTCTTTAGGTTAAGAGTTAGAACTTCTCCTTTGGGGTGTGATATCATATGGGGTTAGGGTTCCTTTGAGTTCATTTGCAATTTTTTATCTAATGTGTTGCTTCTATTTTTGACTTTTGCATCTCATGTTGCTTTAAAACCCTAATTTCGCATGTTCATTTGCATTCATCTTGCATTTGCATCCATGGATGAACTTGCCATGACATTTCATGCATTCACATGTCATCTTAGACATCTTAGGACACATTAGAATCATGCTTGATCATTTCTTCATCCATTTTCCATGATGTGCATTCAATTCATTCCATGAACTTTCATGTGTTTTCAAACTTCAAAACATGCTCCTTTGCATTCTCATCTCTTGTATGAACATTCATAACACTTGGCATGCTTTTGCATCATCTCATAGCATAATTTGCATCATGTGTATGCTTCTGGTTTTGGTTTGCATCTTTGCATACATTTCATTTTCATTTCATTTCTTTCCTTATGCTAACCTTTTCAGGTGGTAAGTAACTTGAGAAGTGAATTTGCCTTCACTTCTCATTTCTCTTCATATTTTTCTTATGCATCCTTGCTGCATTTTTCCTTGCTTTAGAGTGGGCTTGCCCATTCATGTTCATCAATCAATTTCTTTCTCCAAGTTACTTAGCTTCTTCATTGAAGTAAGTAACTTGTTTATTCTGCTTCTCCTCCTTTCATCTGCTTCTTCCATTGGTGGCTTCTCTGAAGATCTCTTGCAAGCCTTACAAACCATAGGAACATCCAAGCATGACAATAATTAGGGTTTTGATTAGTCCCCCCTTAGTTTTACCTTTGAGTCTTCTTTGTGTCTCTCTTCTCATCTCATAATCAGAGACTAAACCTTTAAGGTTTTAAGGCGTTGTGATTAAAGTTATGCATGCATCCTTCTATTAGGATGGAGTGTATAACTTTAATCCTAAGTGTTAAACCCTTAATTTATTTAAACCTCTTAATCAATCCATCTTAATAATCACTAAGTCAATAGCTTGTAACTTGGGCCTTGCATCAGGGTTCTAATTCTTCCTTTATTGGTTAAGAAGGACTAACCCTAGTGTTAATGGACAGGTCCCCCTCAAGTTGTCTTACAAACCATAAAATCAATTTCTTAATCTTACCCTTAACTAAAATCCACTTTAATAAAGGTTTGTTTTGTCATGAGGTTAATCCCTAATCATGGATTAAGTTGAGGTATCTTCCTCAGCTTAAGTGTGCTCATCTATTATCCTTCTATTAGGATGGTGTAATGGGTTCACTAATCCTTGATTATGGCTTAAACTCATTCATTAACACTAAACAAAAACTCAAAAAAACATTTAAATAATCACAAATACGTTAATGATCTTAATCCTACATCATCATGGTAATTTAGTGTGAGGTGTTTATCTCATACTTAGGGTATTCTCATTATCCCTAATCAAAGGGAGGATATGATGAGTTTACTAACCCTTGGTTTAGGCTTAATCTCATTAACTTATGACAAACACCAAAGACAATAAAATATTGAAAACACAAAAACAAACAATAATCGTCTCCTCCAGGATTCTTTTCTCATCATCTTCACTCACAAACGAGAACTTGCTTCTTCCGTCTAATGCAAGACAGTTAGCACTCGAGCCAGACGAGTCATACACTTGAGCATAGACAAGTAAGCAGTTCACAGTAAATTTATCCTTCAGTCTCTTTGAGTCGAACTACAATGTTCTGACTTCCTCATTGCACGAGAGGATACGTAGGCATAACTTAACTATTATCGAACAAAAGTCTCTATTTCTTCCCCCCCCCTTCCAGCATTATCCTTTAAGTCTCACTCCTGAGCACCTCACTTCACCCTTTTGCACTGACACTTGTATATTCTTTTCTTAGCTTTTTGCACACAGATAGCACAGACACTACCCCTTTAAACACAAATTTTCAAGCGTGGATCCCGTCGAGTACGACGGACAATCTGGGTGCTAATACATTCCTAGGTTGTAACCAACCCCCTTTCTCAGTTTCTCTGGTTCGCGACCGTCTTATCTATATCTTTCCAGGTTTATGCAGCATTACCTTTCCTTCGGGATAAAAATGCCTAGCTGGCGACTCTATTCAGTTCATCTTCATCTTCTCCTTTCACCGACCGTTCGCGCTTGTACCGGGATGCAAATCTTTGGGAGCGACAGCTTGGCGACTCTGCTGGGGATCCTTATATTGCAACCAGGGCTTCTGGTTCTTTTTGTGGGTTCCTCCTAGCGTTTGTTTGATTTGTGTTTACGGGGGTGTTATGTGCTACTTGTGCTTATTTATTTGCTTTATTTATTGCTTTCTGTACAACTTTATTTATTGCTTTCTTTTTCAGTCTTATGCATTTCATACTGTCATTATCATGTGCTAGATTTGTGTCTTCCTTGATGGGTGGGGTTCATTGAGTGATTAAGGTCTTATACCTGGGACCTGAGTGACACATAGGCTAGAGTGGCTTCATATTCTTTCCCATTCCAGTTCGGTCTGGTGCAGGAATATGAAACACGGTTCAGACATGGGTTTCTTCTTGAGAACTATGTGCTACAGATTTCCTGTAGTACTAGGGCTATCTGGGAAGCTTGCTAAGTCTGGATGACCTTTTTATGACGTTCAACATCTGAGGTGAATTAGAGGAGGATTTTTTATGGTTATTGTAAACATTGTACCTCTGGGTTAGAAGTGTTTACACTTCTCATAACTGATCCAAGTCTGAGGATCCTTGTTCTAGAACATTACATGTGAGGGGGTTGGGTTATTTACAGGTTTGCATGAACCCTTGGCCACATCATACCCTGTTACTAGTTTTGTTTTAAGAATGCATCACTTTGGATAGTTCTTGTGATTACCCTGGACTTGTGACTCTTTATTTGAGTCCCCCACCTGGTTACTGGATTTCTAAGCCTCCATCCGGACTTATGAACATACATGGACTTTTACCAAGACAAATAAACAGATCCAGCACTTGGTCACAAACCCTTTGCATATCATTTGCATACATCATTTTTGCATCATTTAACATTTGCTTATTTGTTTTACAGGGTATCCATCTTCACCTTTGGTTTGATTTTGACCCCTTCTGCTGCTCAGACTGCTTCAGCTATCTTCTCCAGCACCTTCACCAGTTTGTCAGTGATTCCTTCTCCAGCTATCTTAATCAGAGACCCATCTCCAGCATCTCATTCAGTGGCCTTCATCAACAGTTGTTCTCAGCTTCTTCACCACCACCCATTATCAGTATAGATACTTCAAGAAAGAGCAACATCACATACCACTTCTTTGAGCCCACCCTGACTGGCATCAGGTAGATCCAGTCCCTCATTACACCTTACCATATCCCACTGTTCAGAGAGCATTATGGAGGCATATTGGACATGGTCATGGATCTGGATGCATCTCAGAGAAGCATGATCCATACTTGCTTGCAGTTTTATGACCCTCCACTCAGATGCTTCACATTCCCTAATTTCCAGTTGGGACCTTTGCTAGAAGAGTTTTCCTTGTTGTTAGGAGTTCCTATCAGGAGAGGGATTCCTTTCAACCCATAGATGGTTGCTCCCAGAAATGAAGACATAGCCAGGGCATTGCATTTGGAGTCTGCCCTCATTGATCAGAACATGACAACTAAGGCTGGGGTTCCAGGCCTTCACCTAGACTTCCTGATCTCCAGGCTACCCTGAAGGCTGAAGTAGGGGAATGGAAGGTTGTCTGTGCACTTCTAGCCCTCGGTATATATGGGGTTATCTTGTTTGCAGACGAGCTAAAGTTTGTGAGCAAGAATGCCATTCACCTGTTCTTATTGAGGAACCCAGTTCCTACATGGCTTGGAGACTTCTACTACTCAGTACACCAGAGGAATGAGAAGCAAAGAGGAATACTGGTCAGATGTTGTGCTCCCCTTTATTACTCTTGGCTTCTAAGACACTTGCCAAAATCAGATACTTTACTGAACCCACATCAGCAAAAGAACTAGGCTAAGAGATTTATTGCCTTGACATCAGATGACATCAGATGGTGCACTCAGAGCACCAAAGGCAAGGACATCATTACTAGTTGTGGGCAATATCCTAATGTGCCTTTGATAGGAGTAAAAGGTTGAATCAAGTACAACCCTTTACTGTTTAAGAGACAATTGGGATATGCTTTGGTTCATCCTCCCAGAGGACAAGATGTGGCTGAAACTCTTTACTGTGAAATCCAACCCAACTCTGCTGTTGTCAGGAAAGCTGCCTGGGCTTGGGACAATATCCAGACTAAAGGGACAGCCATCCTTGGCAAGTGCAACAACATTGCTTCAGCACAGTATTCTGATTGGTCCCGTACCAGAGCTCAGATCACCCGGATGCTATTCACTTTAGAAGATGTACCTGGACCTTCTACAGTACAACCTACAGCTGTTGTCAGTATGGAAGAGTTTGAAAAACTGAAAGAGAGGAACACTCAGCTAGTTGAAGCCTTGAAGAAGACTCTTTGGGAGAGAAATGACAGCCGTCTGGATAATGAGAGATTGGAAAGGCTCAGAATTGAGCACTTGACCAAGATGGAGAAGACAGATGACTACATCGGGAAGGCAGGGGCAGGGGAGTTAGTACTGAAGAATGCTTGTAAGGAAGCAAAGACTCAGAAGGCTAGGGCAGAGCATTATCTGGAGGAAAGTCAGGCTAGGTGGATCAGGATCACTGAAGCCCGTGCACAAGAAGACCAAAGGACTCAGGCTAAGATAAAACAGTTGGAGGCTAGTGAGAAGAAGCATCAGGAGGCTTTATTGGCAGCTCAGAGGGAGATATCGGAATTGAAACTCCGGGCGGGGTTGAAAAGGTCAAAGGATCAGGATAAGCATAAGAAGCTAACCAGTGCCATTGCTACCAAGAACCTCTCCATCAGGACTATTACAGAGCACCCAGTGGGTCCAGTGACTGAGGCCCTCCTGAAGGAAGTCAGGGAGGATGACTTTGGATTGGATGTCTGATCCTTTTGCTTGTATTTCTTTCTTTTGTTGTACTTTTCTTTTGTTGTATTTTGACCCACCATGGGGATGTTATTGTAATCAAACTATGTACTTTCACTCTTTGTAATATATTGGTTTGTATCATTTTTTGGTGGGCTTAATCTCTCTTCATCATCAGGATTTCCTCGAGGTCTGGAAAGGTCAAAACCAAAGAACCAAACTGGATACCCTTGGAAGACAAATAAGCATATTGCATTGCATACTAACATTTCTCTTTGTTTTGTAGGTTCTTATTTATTTGTTGTTTCTCACTTTGTTGTGGTTTCAGGAAACATTGCTCGCAGAAGAGTGTTCCCTGTCAACAGAATACACCGGTACCCGACGCGAAACAACCTTCCGGGACTCCAGATGGATCAAGTTCAGCAAGACTTGAATGAAGTAAGGGCCCAAATAGCAAATGAGAGGGTTGAGATGAGGAATCAGATAACCCAATTCATGATTGTGATGATTGGCTAAGCTCAAAGCCAGGAAAGACTAAGGGAGTTGGTTGAGAGACAAACGCCCGAAGAACACCATCCAGGTACAGGAGGTACCAGTAATAATGATCACGTGCAACCTCGCAGTGATCCACCAGAGTTTGGACCTCATATAAACCCAGAAGTTAATGCCATAAGGAATACTCAGGGTAACACTGCTGGAGGTAGGATCTTGCAAGAGGATCCTCAAGAAGAGCAGTTTACAGTTGTTGGGGCTGGGGATGAAGTTTACAACCGTAGGTTGGATGAAATTGCTGAGAAGCTGAGGTCTCTTGAATCCCAGAATTCCCTAGGGTTTGATGTAATGGACATGGGACTGGTGGAAGGGGTGAGAATTCCTCATAAGTTCAAACCCCCGTGTTTTGAAAGATATAATGGCACATCCTGTCCACGCACCCACCTTCAATCATTCTTGGGAAGGTTAAAAGCATACACCATGGACGAGAAGTTGTGGATGTTTTACTTCGAGGATAGTCTAACAGGGGCCTCCCGGGAATGGTATTCCCGCCTGACTAGAGCCACAGTAAGAAACTGGAAGGACTTGGCTGAAGCTTTTATCCGGCAGTATCATTACAACTTGGACATGGCTCCAAACAGAACCCTTCTAATGGGAATGTCTCAATCTTCCCGTGAAAGCTTCATGGAATATGCCCAAAGGTGGAGGCAACTTGCTGCTGCAGTTCATCCTCCTATGTCTGAGAGAGAAATGGTAGACATGTTCATGAATACTCTTCAAGGAACATACATTGACAGATTGGCTGCATTCTCTTCCACCAGCTTTGCAGATGTGGTGATAGCTGGGGAAAGAATAGAGAGCCTATTGAAGATGGGAAAGATCTCTGATAACGGTTCCAGTTCAAGCAGTACAAGAAAACCATTTGCTGGGCCCCGTAGAGCTGGTGAGACAAACTCTGTGCACATGGGAAGAGGGAGACCCAAATACTTACCCAGAACAGTTGTTGTTGTTACTATCCCTGCTCCACCTCCTCAGTATGCTCAACAACCACAACATTTTACGCAACAACAACAGTTTTCACAACAGAGATCATACAACAATAACAACAACAACAATCAACAACAACGCCCGTTTCAACAACGTCCATCTCAGGTCAACCGGGTGATTGACCCCATTCCAATGTCGTATGCTACTTTACTGCCACAACTCCTAAAGCTTAATCTTGTTGAGTTGAGTACATTGGCCCCACCTGATCCTCAAAACCTTCCTAGAAACTATGATGTCAATGCTAGGTGTGCTTTTCACTCTAACGCACCTGGTCACTCTACGGAAAAATGCAGAGCTCTGCATATGAAGGTTCAGGATCTGGTAGATTCAAAAGCCCTGAACTTTGCACCTCCTCCCAATGTAATAAAGAATCATATGCCAAGCCACATTGGGCCAAGGATTAATGTTGTAGAGGATGGATCACCCCTGAGTTTGATAGAAGACATTGCATGCATTCAAACACCTCTGGCAGAGGTTAAAGCCCAGCTTTTGAAGTGCCAAGTGTTTCCAGGTTGTGAGGCCTGTTGCGAATCATGCAAACTTTCTGAGAAAGGGTGTGTCAGCCTGAGGAAAGGCATCAATGATTTTATTAAAGAAGGCATTCTGCAAATTACAACCACAACTTCTACAACACCAGCAACCCTTTTGTCAGCAACGAGTGAATCTTCTACAAATGCAACAACCATCTTTCCAAGTGTTTCTTCTACAACTGCAACAATCATTGTTCCAACCGATTCGGCTACAACTTCAGCAATCATTCCATCTGTCACTTCAACACACAGCAATTCATTTGCACCAGCTACTACAACTTCAACAACCAATAATGTTGTTTCCACTGTCACAATCTATTATGACCCGGCATCGGTCCCGAGTTCCAACAATTTTTAACAGTCTCAAAAGTCTCAACAAAGCTTCAATTCACCTTCACCTACATCCACCAGAGGTTCTGTAACAATCTTTTATTATCCACAGACCATTGTAGTCCCAACAACTGCAGCAGTAAGCCCAGTCACCATCACGGTGCCCGGGCCAATTCCATATGATGAAGACAGTGCTATACCATGGCATTATGGTGCTGATCTATACTGCAATGGAGAGAAAGTCCTTCTTGATTCTCCAGTTCTCACTCCCCAAGTGGACAATGTTGGGGGAGGCGGAGGCTTCACCCGAAGCGGACGTCTCTTTGCATCACAAGTCCCTAGAACCAACACTGAGGCAGAGGCTGCTGCCAAAGCCAAAGGGAAGAGTGTGATATCGGAAGAATCTGCACCCAAAGAAACTCACAAATCATCCTTCGATCAAAATGTGGATGAGTTTATGAGAATCATTAAAAGAAGTGACTATAAAGTTGTGGACCAGCTCCACCAGACTCCTTCAAAGATCTCAATCTTATCACTGCTGTTGTGTTCCGAAGCACATCAAGATGCACTTCTCAAAGTTATGCACGCTGCCTACGTGCCAGAAGAGATCACTGTAAATCAGCTGGAAACAGTGGTATCAAATGTCAATACTAGCCATGGGCTAGGTTTTACTGATGTTGATTTAACAACAGAAGGACGTCTCCACAACAAAGCTTTGCATATAACTTTGGAGTGCAAAGGAACTGTCTTATCTCATGTTCTCATAGACACTGGGTCCTCACTCAATGTCTTACCCAAGAAAGCCCTTGTCAAGCTAGAATATGACGGGATAGCTCTCCGGCCAAGTAATCTTGTGGTTCGGGCTTTTGATGGCTCTAAAAGATCTGTTCTGGGAGAAGTGGAGCTGCCAGTGGCAATCGGTCCACAAGTTTTTAAGACCGTTTTCTATGTGATGGACATACAGCCGGCATACAGTTGTTTGCTAGGTCGACCCTGGATTCACGCCGCAGGAGCAGTAACGTCGACCCTTCACCAGAAACTGAAGTACGAATGGGAAGGACAGATTATCACCATCTGTGGTGAGGAAGACATATTTGTTAGCCATCTGGCTACATACAAATATATTGAGATGGATGGTGAAATCCATGAGACAATGAGCCAAGGGTTTGAAGCCCCAAATGTTAATGAAGCTACTGGAGTATTGGATGCATTTCAGGAAGACAGAATGGGTACTTCAATCATCTCTTATCAGCAAGCCCAGAAGGTTGTTGAAAAAGGTATTGCTCAAGGCTGGGGCAAGCTGCTTCTAGTGGAAAAGAAGGAAGATAGATTCGGTTTGGGTTACAGACCATTCCGACAAGATCAATCAGAGGCTGCCAAGGAGCCCAAATTTGTCAGTGGGGGGATGCTCACCCTAGATGCTGTTAACAATCTGGAAGACGAGGCAGAAAGCGACCGCAACCTGGAGAGCTGGATACGTCCAAGGATCCCGGGGAACCAAGTCCTTAACTGGACTTCCCAGGAAATTATAAGGGTTAATCCTGCAGAGTAATTATTATTTCTTGTCTTTTTAGCATGCATCAAGTCCTGCATCTTTCCCAAGGTGTCAGGACTCATTTTGTAATAGGTCCATATTGTAATTTTGTGCAAATGATTAATCAATGAATATCGGACATCTTTTGCAAACGAGTCTCTTTTTCACTCACTGTCTTTTCATTTTTCACTTTTGTACAAAACAATAAAATGGCAATGTTTTCAAAATAATTAACTTCATTTTCACTTTTTCTAAACAAGATTAAAACTGATCACTAAAACGAACAAATCTCAACCCTTGTAGAAATCATCCTCCAGATTGCACCGACAATAGCATTGCTATGACCTTGTATGACTTCGACAATCCGATTAATCAAGCTGATGAAGGGGTTGAAGAAGACTATGAGTTTCCTGAAGAGTTAGCCAGGTTGTTAAGGCAAGAAGAGAAAGTGATCACTCCTCATCAAGAGGAGGTCGAGACAGTTAATCTTGGTACCGAAGAAGACTTGAAAGAAGTGAAGATCGGGGCCAGTCTGCAAGATTCAGTGAAGGAACAACTTATTGACATGCTTCGAGAGTACGTTGATGTCTTTGCTTGGTCCTATCAAGACATTTTAGGTCTGGACACTGATATTGTTATGCACAAGATGCCTTTGAAAGAAGATTGTCCTCCAGTGAAACAAAAGCTACGTCGTACTCGTCCAGATATGGCCATGAAGATTAAAGAAGAAGTAACAATGGGACGCCGGTTTCCTTGCTGTAACTAGTTACCCACCGTGGGTTGCTAATATTGTACCAGTGCCTAAGAAGGATGGCAAAGTACGGATTTGTGTGGATTACCGGGATCTGAACAGAGCTAGCCCGAAGGATGACCTCCCTTTACCTCACATTGATGTATTGGTCGACAATACAGCTCAGTTCTCGGTCTTTTCCTTCATGGACGAATTTTCCAGATATAATCAGATCAGGATGTCACCCGAAGACATGCAGAAGACTACCTTCATAACACCTTGGGGCACATTTTGTTATAAGGTAATGCCTTTTGGACTGAAGAATGTCGGGGCAACTTATCAACAGGCTATGGTAATGTTATTCCACGACATGATCCACAAAGAAATCGAGTGCTATGTGGATGATATGATTGCCAAGTCCCTCACTGAAGAAGACCATCTGGTAAATTCGTTGAAGTTGTTCAAGCGTCTGAGAAAATATCAGTTGAAGCTAAACCCCAACAAATGCACATTTGGGGTACGTTCCAGTAAGCTGCTGGGATTCATTGTAAGTGAAAAAGGAATTGAGGTTGATCCTGACAAAGTCAAAGCCATTCAGGAGATGCCTGCACCGAGGACTGAAAAGGAAGTTCGGGGGTTCTTAGGTAGATTGAACTACATATCAAGGTTTATATCTCACCTTATTGCAACCTGTGAGCCCCTGTTCAAATTGTTAAGAAAGGAACAAATAGTCAAGTGGAACGAAGATTGTCAGAAGGCTTTTGACAAAATCAAAGAGTACCTTCAAGAACCTCCAATTCTTATGCCTCCAGTTGAAGGAAGACCTCTAATAATGTACCTGACAGTATTAGAAGGATCAATGGGGTGTGTGTTGGGCCAGCATGACGAGTCTGGTCGAAAAGAGTATGCAATATACTACCTAAGCAAAAAGTTTACCAATTGTGAACAACGTTATTCACTGCTCGAGAAAACTTGTTGTGCTTTAGCGTGGGCTGCTTACCGACTAAGACAGTATATGTTGACCCACACTACCTTGTTGATTTCAAAAATGGATCCATTCAAGTACATATTTGAGAAGCCAGCACTTACCGGAATGGTTGCAAGATGGAAAATGATTCTGACAGAGTATGACATTCAGTACACATCTCAAAAAGCCATCAAAGGTAGTGTACTGTCTGACTATCTAGCTGAGAAACCCATTGATGATTATCAGCCAATTGAATTTGACTTCCCTGACGAAGAAATCATGCTCCTGAAAGCAAAAGATCACGAAGATCCTATTCACACTGAAGGGCCTGACCCAGAAGAAGAGTGGACAATGATGTTTGATGGGGCTGTTAATATGAATGGTTGTGGAGTTGGTGCAGTTCTCATTACACCAAAAGGAGTTCATATGCCTTTCTCGGCAAAACTCACATTTGCATGCGCTAACAATGAAGCTGAATATGAAGCCTATATCATGGGTCTTGAGGAAGCCATTGACCTCAGGATCAAGACATTGACTGTGTTCGGAGATTCAGCTTTGGTAATCAATCAGACCAACGGTAAATGGTACACTCACCAAGAGCATCTGATCCCATACCGTGACTATACGAAGAGATTATTGACTTTCTTCACAACAGTCAAACTTGAGTATATCCCTCGAGACGAAAATCAGTTCGCAGATGCTTTAGCTACCATTTCCTCCATGATCAAGGTTCAAACTTCCAATTTTGTGCCTCGGATTTCAGTATCCAGACTGGACCTACCATCATACGTATTCTCTGTGGACATTGCTAAAGATGACACGCCTTGGTTCCATGACATCAAATGCTTCTTAGAGGATCAGACATACCCACCTGGGGCATCATCCAATGATAAGAAGACATTAAGAAGGCTGGCCGGTAGTGTCTTCCTTAATGCTGATGGTTCGTTATACAAGAGAAACTTTGATATGGTTCTCCTCAGGTGTGTTGACAAGAAAGAAGCAGACTTGTTGATGCACTAGATGCATGAAGGATCTTTTGGTACCCATGCTGGAGGACATGCAATGGCTAAGAAATTATTACGATCAGGCTACTATTGGATCACAATAGATGCAGACTGTTGTGCCTATGCCAGAAAGTGCCACAAATGCCAGATCTATACAGACAAGGTGCATATGCCTCCGAATCCGTTAAATGTGATGTCTTCACCTTGGCCCTTTGCCATGTGGGGCATTAACATGATTGGGAAGATTGAACCGACTGCTTCAAATGGCCACAGATTCATCCTAGTAGCCATTGATTACTTCACCAAATGGGTTGAAGCGGCTTCATATGCAAACGTCACCAGACAAGTGGTAGCCAGATTTCTGAAAAGAGACATCATCTGTCGGTATGGAGTACCCGAGCGAATCATTACTGACAATGGTTCTAATTTGAACAACAAAATGATGGCAGAACTGTGTCAGGACTTCAAAATCCAACATCACAATTCTTCTCCTTACAGGCCAAAGATGAACGGCGTTGTTGAGGTAGCTAACCAAAACATCAAGAAGATTGTGCAAAAGATGGTGGTTACTTACAAAGACTGGCATGAAATGCTACCATTTGCCTTGCATGGGTACCTTACCTCAATCAGAACATCCACTGGGGCAACACATTATCAACTTGTGTATGGTATAGAAGCTGTCCTACCTGTTGAAGTTGAATTACCCTCCTTGCGGGTACTGATGGATGTCAAGCTGAATGAAGTAGAATGGGTCCGTTCTCGGTACAATCAATTGAATCTGATCGAAGAAAAGAGATTAGCTGCAATCTGTCACGGGCAGTTATATAAAAAAAGAATGAAGAAAGCCTTCGATCAGAAAGTCAGGCTTCGGGAATACCAAGTAGGAGATCTTGTGCTGAAAAGACTCCTTCCTCCTCATACAGACCACAGGGGCAAGTGGACTCCGAATTACGATGGTCCATTCATAGTAAAGAAAGTTTTCTCGGGTGGAGGACTGATGCTCACTACTATGGATGGTGAAGATTTCTTATCCTCTGTGAATGCAGATGCAGTTAAAAAATACTTCGCATAAAATGACCCGCTGGACATAAAAACAGAATGTAAGTCCAGGCAAAAAAATAGGGCATCCCGGCGAGTCAAAAACAGAATAAAAGACTCGGGCAAAAATAAGGGAAAAATAAAAAAATGTACACCCGCTGAGTTGAAAAGCCGCATTGGACAGCTCAGGAAAAAATGGGTATCCCGGTGGATTGAAAACCCAAAAGGGCAATCTACGCAAAATTAGGGAATAAACGAACAATTGCATTCTGAATTCGTCTGTATCATTTACAACATGGCAAGCTTCGAAAGGTTAAAGCATCAGTCAGAATCAACCTTCTTCAGAAAGCAAGATGAGAAGAACGTTAAGGTCATACAGGTCATAGCAAAGGAAGCTCACCGAAGCGTCGTCAACATTGCCAACACTTTTACTTTTTTTTCAATTTGTAACAATCTCCTCATTTCAGGGGATTTGTTTCTTTGACTGTATTTGCCAATTCAGGGCACCCAGATCAATAAAATCAGATTTTCAGCCACACCTTGTTTCGCACATTTTTGTTTCGTTTGCAAAATGTCCAGTGTCCATGATATAATATTTGCATAAAACAAATGAGCCATTCTTAAATAAATGCTTGCAGGAAATAATCTTACTTCCAGGAATATCTAACTCCTATGACGGAATCCGACAAGGGATACCTCGGGATACTCGTGCGTTTCTTTTGTCTTAACATGTTGTAGGTATTCAAACAAGGGGCATGCCAAGCACCATTTCCCCAGCACATCTTCTCCAAGCAGCATCTGAAATGCTTTTTCCCCAACAGAGTTGTCGAAGCCTCCTCCTTCCCAGCCGGGATCCCCACAGAAATTTCTAGGAAGATCTTTCAGTGATCTTTCCTCTCCCAAACAGAGTGCCAGGTCTCCCAAAGACAAGGGAACCCTCTCCCCACAGAGTTCCAGCCTCTCCCTAGAAGGGAAATGCCTGAAATTCTCACAACAAAGTGACGAAAGCTTCCTTATCCCCAGCTGGGTTTCTCATTACAAAGATAGGTCTATCGGTGATCTATTTCCCCAAGCGGAGTTATATATCTTATCAGATCCACCAATGATCTCATCCCCAGTTGGGATATCCTTTCAAGCAGATCAGCCAGAGATTTTCACGGCAGTGGGATCTGAATCCCGGATCGGTTTCTTTTTGGATAATCATAGCATCTGCATCATATCTCCCCCACAAAGCGTAGCATTCCATCTAATATGGAGCATTACGGCAAAAATCAAACATTTGCATGATCACAAGTCAGGTTCGAGCCAGTCACCTGTAAATACCATCAGTATTTCACCAGCAATGTATATTAAAACTTGTTCCCCTTGCAAGTAATAAAAGCCAAAGCATCCCCTTTGCACTCTCCAACACAAATGCATGTTTATATATACTCTTTCGACACTCGTCCGTGTCATATCATCCCCTGCGGATAAGCCACAACACCCTCTTTGCATTCCTATATATCCTATTGACACCCGTCCGTGTCACCACTCCCCAGCACAGTTGCTGAAACGCTTGTTTATAATATACTCCTTTTGACACTCGTCCATGTCATCCTATCCCCACAGGTCACCAGATTACCTTTTACACTTATAAGTTCATAACTTATACACTTTCTCTTCTGACACTCGTCCGTATCACACCTTTTCCCAGCAAGTTGTACACTTGTCCGTGTCTTATTCCTACCTCACAATACTTACTCATACTTATACAGATACTCGTCTGTATCTCATATGTACACTCATTCCCCACAGATTCGACACTCGTCTGTGTTCTTTGTTAACCAGTTGGTACTCGTCTGTACCATCATCTCTGAACACGCGTCAACGTTTGTTTCTACCGATACTCGTCCGTATCATAGTCTTAAGGATGCTCGTCCGCATCTTTAATCTATACACAGCGTCAAACACTTATACCTTTGCTTCTTAAGCGTAAGCACTCGTCTGTGTTTACCATCCCCCAGCAAAACAACTTTTCTTCTATCCGACATTCGTCCTATGTCGTGATACTTTCGGCAGCCGTACGCTGCCAGGTGATCGTCCTTCACCCATGGATGACCGTCCCTCATCCTTTCCCCAGCGGAGTCTCCATTATTGGAACCCCTTTTCTATCCGACATTCGTCCTATGTCGTGATATTTAGCAGTCGTCCCCTGCTAGGTGATCGTCCTTCACCTTGTTGATGATCGTCCTTCATCATTTTATCTGATGGCCGTCCCCATCGTTGATCTCGTTATCTGACATTCGTCTTATGTCATGATAAACCCCGAGAGCAGCCCTACCCTGCTAGGTGATCGTCCTTCACCTCTTGATGATCGTCCTTCATCATGCTTATCCGATGGCTGTCCCCATCGTCGACCTTTTCTATCCGACATTCGTCCTATGTCATGGTAAAGAGCAGCTGTCCCCTGCTAGGTGATCGTCTTTCACCTTTTGATGATCGTCCCTCATCAATATTTCATTTATTCTTTGAACCGATGGTCGTCCCCATCATTGTTTACCTTACTTTGCAAACCCGATGGCCGTCCCCCATCATTGCCTTTACTATAATCCCTAGAAAACCCTGTTTCTTAACTTGTTGGCCGTCCCCATCATGATCCCTTTGTTTACCCAGCATGTCGGCCATCCCCATGATTGCTTTATCTCCAGCAGTCGCCCTCTGCTCGATGGTCGTCCTCCAGCGCCCGCACTTTATACTTTTTCTATACTACCTTTTACAATTTATATCCCTTTTTTTCTTCTCCCCAGTAAGTGCAAATTTTGGACTGTCTTTGGTATTCAACCACAAGTTATCTTGTTTGTCTGTTAAGCCAGGCGCTTACATCCTACACAACTAACTCATGCTTGAATAGGGGAAGCTGTAAACACCCCAAATTTTCCCTAACTAAGTTCACACCATGGCTTGTGATCTTTCATTTTTGCATTAGTTTAAGCATATCATATCATATTGCATCTTTGTTTCACTGCATTAGTCCAAGTTCATCTGCATCTATGGTTTGTGATCTGAGCAATCCAAGGATCCATCTGAGCCACTCCAAAGGCTTCCAATCATTCCAAGAGGGTCCATGTATGTTCTATCATCATATTATATCCCTCAAAGATCAAGGAAGCCAAGAAATCACAAGAACTTGGAAAGCATGGAAGCAGAGCTAGGGTTTCACTACACAGATGACCTGAAATTAGGGTTTTGGTTTCAGAGGCCATAACTCCAAAAAATTTGCTCATTCTTGTTTCTAATGGTCTCAATATGTTATAAGGATCATGTGTACCAAGTTTGATGAAGAAATTCATTGTGGAAGTCATTTGTTCATTGGGTAACTTCTTGAGCAAGTCAGAGCAAAATCAGGGCATCTGAGGCCCCCAACAATGGAACCAAAGTGGATTTTTCATAAAATTGAAGTTATATGATCTTTATTTGATCATTGAAGTGCTTGGAAGTTCACAAAATTGAAGAAAAGTGAGCTAAACCAAAAGTTGCCAAAGATGGAAATGACTTGTAATGTAAACTTTCCATTTTGGGAAAGTTTTTCAACCTCCTCTTTCTCAACCAAAAATGCTTCAAATGAAAAATTGTTGGTCATGAAAGTTGTAGATTGGATCATTCCCTTTTCAAAAAGTACAAGAACATGTTCTAATTCATTATGGAACTCAAGTTATGATCTTTCAAAGTTGGCAAAAATCTCATAATTTTCAAGAATACACCAAAGAGGGATTTTTGCAAAACCACTTGCCAAGCCATTTTGTGACTTCTAATACACTTCTATGCATCATACCAACATAGTACATTGCCTAAAAATCAGAATTTCCCAAAGAATTATCTCATTTCATGCCTTGAACTTCAAGAAATCACAAAGGGGCCAAACTTCATGAAAATTGCAAAATGATACACAATCATACTTCCACTTGCTGAATCACCACAAAAACAACTCCATGGCTCTCCTTGATCTCTATTGAACCAAGACAAGCCAAAAAGCCAGCTACAAGAGAGCCCATACCTCAAGTACAAGTTTTGTTGACTTTTTGCAAGAGAGCCCATACCAATCACCATAGGCCACAACCACTTCTCTGACCTATCAAAGCTTGTTATGTGGATCAAACACAACTCATAACATACATCAAGCAAGCCTAACACTTCAGATTGTCCAAGTTCCACAAAATCACCCCATTTGCAAAAGCATTCGAAACTCTCTGCTCACACACTCAAACTCCAAACGTTTTTCACCAATCAACTCAGCTTCATCAAAGGATCATTTCCCACCCTTCATTGATACCTAAAAGCCCACAAAACCAAAACACGATTTCTGCCCAGCAAGAGTTCAAGCTCTCATTTCAGCCATTACAAACTCCTTCCAAGCATCAAAGCTTCATCAGGAGGTCAAGAGGAGTGGTTTTGCACCAGAGAAGTGCCCAGAAAGTTCAAGATACCAAAGCTTCATCTCAGGTAACCTCAAGAACTTTTTTTCCAGAAATCCGTTTTTAAGTTCCTAAATGATTCTTCATGATTCACTGATGATCCTAATATGTTTAGTTTTGAAAATGATCAAGTATTGAGCATGTATTGAACTTCTGAAAGTTTTGCATAATTTTCCGTTTTGCTTCGATTCATGATCTTGAGTGAAAATAAATGGATTTTGTTGCTGGATTCATGTTTAGGGTTGTTAGTTGAGTGATTCTGGAGAGTTAGGGGGTCTGGGGTGGCCTAGGGTGGAAGTTGGGGTGAGGAGCTGGCCGGAGAAGATGACCGGAGGTCTTCTCCGGCCATCTAAAAGTCATTAAGAGGTTAATTAGGGTTTAGGGTTAGTTTGAATGTGAGCCCTTGGATCTTTGTTACCCGCGTGTTTGGATGACCCAGATTGGTCATTAAACCTTAATTCTCATTTAAATATGATTAATTAATTAATTAATTAAATTTAACTCAGATTGAACCACAGCCCTTGGATTACGCGCTGGTCAACCAAAATCTTCCCAGTTTGAATCCTGTCCATCAGATCATCCTACTTTCATTTATTTTGATTTTTATTTCATTTTTTTTATCATTTTTCTTGCATAATTTATTTAAAATACTTAAAAATTTCCAAAAATATTTTCCTTCTGCATTTTTAATTCAAATATTTTTCTCCACCCAAAAACATTTTTATTTTCATTTTTTGCATTAAAAAACCATTTTAAAAATATTTAAATGTTTATTTTAATTAATTAATGGAAATTAATTAATTAAAATATCATTTAGGTTTCTGAAAATTCCAAAAAAATTCACAATGCATCTTAGGACATTTAGAAACATTGTCAAACCATTCATACAAATTTCTTTTTGGTTTTGAACACTCTTTGACATTTTTCTTGAATTTAGGGTTCATAAAAATCCCATTTTTGAACCCTAGCTTCAAGAATTCTTTTCTGCCTAACCATGAAGGGTTTGACATTGGTTCTTTTTGTATTGATCTTCATATAGCATGTAGTGTCTAGCATATTTTGTTACAAATTTATCTTTCATTTTTGATATGATTTGCATTTTCCCCCTTAAGGTACCTTAAAACCCTAGATAACTTAGAAAAATCACAACTTTCTTTAGGTTAAGAGTTAGAACTTCTCCTTTGGGGTGTGATATCATATGGGGTTAGGGTTCTTTTGAGTTCATTTGCAATTTTTTATCTTATGTGTTGCTTCTGATTTTGACTTTTGCATCTCATGTTGCTTTAAAACCCTAATTTCTCATATTCATTTGCATTCATCTTGCATTTGCATCCATACATGAACTTGCCATGACATTTCATGCATTCACATGTCATCTTAGACATCTTAGGACACATTAGAATCATGCTTGATTATTTCTTCATCCATTTGCCATGATGTGCATTCATTTCATTCCATGAACTTTCATGTGTTTTCAAACTTCAAAACATGCTCCTTTGCATTCTCATCTCTTGTATGAACATTCATAACACTTGACATGCTTTTGCATCATCTCATAGCATCATTTGCATCATGTGTATGCTTCTGGTTTTGGTTTGCATCTTTGCATACATTTCATTTTTATTTCATTTCTTTCCTTATGCTAATCTTTTCAGGTGGTAAGTAACTTGAGAAGTGAATTTTCCTTCACTTCTCATTTCTCTTCATATTTTTCTTATGCATCCTTGCTGCATTTTTCCTTGCTTTAGAGTGGGCTTGCCCATTCATGTTCATCATTCACTTTCTTTCTCCAAGTTACTTAGCTTCTTCATTGAAGTAAGTAACTTGTTTCTTTTGCTTCTCCTCCTTTCATCTGCTTCTTCCATTGGTGGCTTCTCTAAAGATCTCTTGCAAGCCTTACAAACCATAGGAACATCCAAGCATGACAATAATTAGGGTTTTGATTAGTCCCCCCTTAGTTTTACCTTTGATTCTTCTTTGTGTCTCTCTTCTCATCTCATAATCAGAGACTAAACCTTTAAGGTTTTAAGGCTTTGTGATTAAGGTTATGCATGCATCCTTCTCTTAGGATGGAGTGTATAACTTTAATCCTAAGTGTTAAACCCTTAATTTGTTTAAACCTCTTAATCAATCCATCTTAATAATCACTAAGTCAATAGCTTGTAACTTGGGCCTTGCATCAGGGTTCTAATTCTTCCTTTATTGGTTAAGAAGGACTAACCCTAGTGTTAATGGACAGGTCCCCCTCAAGTTGTCTTACAAACCATAAAATCAATTTCTTAATCTTAGTGATCTTACCTGACCAGGAGGGCCTTCCAAGGATTTGAAGACTGGGCCAGAGAGTGAGGTGAGTGAGGGGGTGTACCTGCAAGGTGCTCCAATGCTTAAGTCAGAAGAGGTACAGAAAGTTAAGGTTGTTTCAGAGTGAGTTAGAATACCTGACCCTTTGCTATGAAAGGGTATTTATATTGAGCCCCCAGCGCTGGGCCAAGGCTCCTAATGGGCTGGATTTAGCTAGGCCCAAGGAGGAGCTGCCAGGGGACGCGTAAGAAGGGTGAAGACCTAGACCAAAGGTCTGCTCCCTGGTCCAACTGCCCCTATCCCTCCGGAGATAATACAGGGGAGTTGGGTGACGCGCCAGATGAGTTGGCAGACGTGGTTCTGCCCGACATAGCTCACGTGCCCGTGACATAGGTGGGTGATATGTGAATGAAGATCAGTTGGTGGATGATGCGTGTCTCTGCCCGACATGCAGTAGAGTTGTCGAGGAGGTGTCCCATTCGACATGGATGGTTGGGGCCTTTGCTCGACGCACTCATCTGCCCGGACGTTTGGGCCTGTACCCGACAAGCATTGGGCCGTGCCGTGCATGTCGTCATGGCCCAGTCCAGAACAGGAGCCCCCCAAGTCGAGTCTCTGAGTTAGAGTGATGACTTGTATTGCAACCGGGGTTCCCTGTGTCGAGGGAGAGGCGCGGACGTATGGCATGGAAGATTCCAATAGACTTGTTCGCGAGCTTCTCTTTCCACGGTAGTGTCGGGGATGGAAAGTGATTGATGGTGCACATCTTCCTCGTAATGGCCGAGGGCTTGATGCGGGGATAGGGCGTCTTGATGAGTCGGGGGAGACGGACAGATGCTCGACGTCGCTTCAGTTTCTTTTTTTGGGTAGACGTGTCTCAGACTTGATGGCGTCGCTTCATTTTGTGTGCAAAGACGGCGTAGGCAGTAGGCAATGATGACCTAGCGCGTTGGCCCACGCGCAAGGGACTATAAAAGGAAGTTGAGTGACTTCATTTTCACTTTTTCGCTCCTACGTTCGCCGAAAGCTCTGAAGAATCCTCCTGTGTCTGCTCGTCTTGCCGTCTGAACCGCCGTCTCCGCCCGTCTCATTGCCTGAACCACCGTCTCTGCCCGTGCGCCACCGTCTCTTTCTCAACTTCCAATATGTCAGGTACCATTTTACTTCTGTAATCCATCATTTTCCCTTCTGTTTGTGTCAAATGTCTACAAATGCATGTTATATTCGTAGTATGTGGTTAGATTTGACTTAGGAATAGTAAAATGGACTGTAGATGGACTATAGATGGTAGAAAATAGGGTTAGGGTTAGACTGTCCCGGGCAGAAATTACATATGTCGGGCAATATTTGCATAAGTATGTATGAACTTTCTGCCCGGTCTCTTAAGAACGTGCGTATCTTCGCGTCGAACACGTTGCCAGTGTCCGTTGCTGCTACGCCCTTTCACTTGACCTGCGGTGGAAGGGTGGATTTGATATGATGTCAAATTCACTCTTTCTGTCTACGTTTCAGGTGCTACCGGGCGTCTACGATCGAGGAGGGAAGACTCTGGGTCCTCGTCTGAAGATGCGGTCATTGCTCGTCTACCCGTCGGGGATGGGAGTGCCAGGGATGGTACTGAGCATGCTTCATCCTCCGGGCAGGTGGATCTCTCCTGGGTTGCGGATGAACCTTTGGAGGAGGAGTCCTATTTCTGTGACGATGCCATCCCCGCTTACGCCGAGGTCGAAGACAGAAACCGGGAAGATCCGGAGAATTGGCATTGTTGTGCCCCCAAGGAGGAGGACCGTATCTGCCATCATTTCCCGGGGAAGCAGTTCACGATGTACGAGTTTGCTTTCCGGGAGGCGGGGATCAGGCTGCCCTTCAACTCCTTCCAAATGTCGATCTTTAAATGGCTTCGGCTGGCGCCATCCCAACTGCATCCCAACGCCCTCGCCTTTATGCGGGCATTCGAGTTGGTCTGCCGTTTCCTCGGCATTGGGTGCACTCGAGCCCTTTTCTTCCACGTCTTCCACCTCCAGCGGTCCAGCCTCCGTGGGCGCCACAATTGGGTTTCTTTTAAACAACCCGTGCGTTTGTTCAAGACGTACGTGGACTCTGCCCGCCATTTCAAAGGTCGTTGGTATGTGGTGATGCCGATCACCCGTGCCGCCCTTCATTCTCTTTACTATTATCAGCGAGCATCAAATGGGGAGGAGACATTGATGTCGAAGATACCGCTGAGGTGGCAGCGCGATCATTTCGACCTCTCCACCGCCCACTATAGGGTCAAATTTTCGATGCTCGGCGTTGAGGATAGGCTCGCATACAAGAAGCTGGTTGATTACGTGCAGAGTTTCAATCTGGGGGTCTGGACGAATCGACAGGGCGTGCCCTATCTCGACGAGGCCGGAATGCCGATTACTGAGACGCGCTATATTAACACAAAGGCCTTGCTCGAGTGTAGGACCGAGGAGAAGGCTTTAGAATTACTGAGTAGGCAGATTTTTTCTTGATCTTTTATTTTTGTCAATGTTTTCGCTCGCTAATGTTTGTGTGTAATGTTTCGCAGGTGCCATGCCCAGTACGCGTGATCGGGTCCTGAAGCTGGCCAACCAGGTCGGTGCGTCTGACCGGGTGCCAAAAAAGAAAAAGAAGACCGTGGCCCGTGTTCAGGCGACCGGTGCCGATGCTGGGGTTGGGACTTCGAACACAGCAAGTCCGACACCTTCCTCTCCTCCTCGGGCGTCGACGATAAACATCCCTGACAGTCTGCCTCAATCGGCCTCTCCTCTCCATAAACGGAAACGTCCGGCGGGGACTCTTTCGAGGTCATCCTTGGGAAGTCCGGGTGGACCGGGCAGCTATTTGTTACCCCCCTGCTATGTGGAGCGGTCGTTCTTCAAAGTCGAGGATGCGATCACGGTGCCGGCGCCTGAGGCAAAGGCTATCCTGGATCAAGAAGCTGGTGTCCGACGCAAGGAGCTGGCCAGAGACCTGGCTGCTGTCATCCGGGTGATGGAGACGGCCATGGTCTTGACCGATACCTCAGTTTCTACTGCCTCCCTGGAGGACGCTCTCGTGCAAGTTCGGTCAGAGAAGGACAAGCTGTCCAAAGACCTGTCGGACTATAAGAAGGAGCATCAGCTGCAGGAGGGGCTGAATAAGAAATTGGAGGAGGTAGAAAAGGAGCGGGACCAGCTGAAGGCGGCCAAGGTAAGCCTGGAGGAGCAGGTGGCCGGGCACCAGAAGCTGATCGAGGACAATGCTGGACTGCGGGCTCAGCTTGAATCTCTCGAGGAAAAGGTCCGTCCTTTGGCTGATGAGACCGAGGAGGAGCTTGCCCTTGGTTCCCGTGGCGAGCTGCTGGGGCACATACGCTCTCTCAACCAGGACCTCGTGGCTGTTTTCAAGGAGGGTTTCGACAATGCCGTTGAACAACTGAGGCTTCTGAATCCTGAGTTGGTGACGGAGGGGTCGGCCCATAATTACTGCGTCCGGGAAGGAGAGATCGTATGCCCTTTCGAAGTTGAGGAGGAGCTGGGGGATGACGAGGATGAGGTGGAAGATGCTGAGGAAGTGCTCCGGGCGGAGTCTTGATTATTGTTTTTTCTTTTTATTTGTTGTTTTTGTTATGGCCTGCGTGCCTTGTTGTGTGGCCTGCGTGCCCTTTATATATTTTGGCCTTCGGGCATATGTAATTTGGCCTTCGGGCGTACTTGGCCTCGGCCGTTGTTATGCTATTCTGTTTTAAATATATGAATGTTTTCTGTTGTCATTCATTGTGTTCGGTTATGCGTTATATTTGCTTGTTTATGAATTTAGATTCTGCTCGACCTCGTTAGTCTCCTCGGTTTAGGGAACCGACGAAGCGTCGGGCTTTGTGCCCGTTTGGATCGAAGCCCGGGTTCGTTGTTCGGTCTCTGGTTTCGAGGCTTGGGCTTTCCCATCGCGAGCTGGGTGCCCTGCCTGTCGTGGTACTTCGACGTTGGGTCTCGATCGAGATCCCAATCGTCGGGGAGGGTTGTATTCGCTGTGTGCCCCCGGTTCGTCCCCGGGCCTTGCGGTTCCTCTTTGGGGTTTTGGAGACGAAGAGTGTGGTCGTACCACCCACGTCTCCCCGTGATACATTTTAGCTGTAATATTGTCTAAGTTTTTCTGCGTTCCATGGTCGAGCGAGTTCTTCCCCTTGTAGGTTTTCTAGGTAATAGGCCCTGTTGCTCGTCTTGTCGCGGACGCGGTAGGGGCCTTCCCAGTTGGCGGCCAGTTTACCCTCTTTTGGGTTTTTCTGGTTTCTTCTGAGGACCAGGGTGCCGACCTGGAACTCTCTTCTTATGACCTTCGCGTCGTGGCGTAGTGCTATTTTTTGTTTGAGGGACATTTCTCTGAGGGCCGCTTCGGAACGGATCTCTTCGACTAGGTCGAGCTCGGCTCTAAGAGTCTCGTCGTTCATTTCCTCGTCTAGGGGTTCCTCTATGCGCCTCGTTGGTTCCCGTATTTCCACCGGGATGACTGCTTTGGTGCCGTAAGTCAGTCGGAATGGGGTCTCCCCGGTGGTGGAGTGTGGTGTCGTGCGGTAAGCCCATAGGACGCTATGTAGCTCCTCGACCCATGCCCTCTTCGCCTCGCCGAGCCTGCGTTTAAGGCCACATAAGATTACCCTGTTGGCCGCCTCGGCTTGCCCGTTCGTCTGTGGATGTTCGACAGACGTGAAATGTTGTTTAGTACCGAGCCTGGCGACGAAGTCTTGGAATCCTCCGTCCGTGAATTGTGTCCCATTGTCCGTGATGAGGGCCTGGGGTACGCCGAACCGAGCGAGGATGTTGCGTTTAAAGAATCGGAGAATGTTTTGTGCGGTTATTTTAGCCAATGCCTCTGCTTCAATCCATTTCGTAAAATAATCCACCCCGACGATGAGGTATTTATTCTGGTACGATCCGGTGACAAAAGGTCCGAGGATGTCCATGCCCCACCATGCGAAAGGCCATGGGGAAGACAGTGATTTTAGGTCATTCGGGGGTGCGAGGTGCATGTCGGCGTGTCGCTGGCATTTGTCGCATTTTTTTACGTGCTCCTTTGAGTCGTTTTGCATGGTCGGCCAATAGTAGCCTGCTCGAAGGGCTTTTCGCGCGAGTGATCGTCCGCCGAGGTGTTGGGCGTTAATCCCCCGGTGTATTTCTCCAAGTATGTCGGGAACTTTCTCTTCCTCGACACACTTAAGTAACGGGATGGAGAACCCTCTACGGTAGAGTTTTCCTTCGAGGAGTACGTATGAACATGCCCGTCGTTTGGTGGTGGCCGCCTCCTTTGGGTCGACGGGGAGTTCGTCTTTTGTTAGGTAATTGTAGATGGGTGTCATCCAACAGTGAGCATCCCCGATCGCGTTGACCTCGAATGGAGGAGGTAATTTTTCGATGCTAGGTCGAGGAAGGATTTCTTGAATTACGGATTTATTTCCGCCCTTTTTCCTCGTGCTGGCTAGTTTTGAGAGTATATCTGCCCGTGTATTGTGCTCGTGAGGTACGTGTTGAACTTCCCACTTCTCGAATTTCTCAAGTTTTTCTTTGACAAGGGACAAGTATTCGACGAGGTTGTCGTTCTTGGTTTGGTATTCTCCTCGTACTTGTGATGCCACGAGCTGGGAGTCTGTGGATATTTTTACTTCTTTTGCTCCCAGGTCCTCGGCTAACCTCAGGCCTGCGATAAAAGCCTCGTACTCGGCTTGGTTGTTCGACGTTGGGAAAGCCAGTGCTAATGAGACCTCGATCAAGATCCCATCCTCATTCTCGAGGATGATCCCGGCTCCGCTGCCTGATGTGCTGGAGGCGCCGTCGACGAAGATCGTCCACTTGTGGGCGCCGTCCGCCTGTGTTGGGAAGTGGGTCATTTCCGCGACGAAGTCGGCCAATGCTTGGGCTTTCAAGGCCTTTCTATTTTTGTATTGTATGTCGAATTCGGAGAGTTCCAGTGACCACTTGAGCATTCTGCCGGCCATATCTGGTCGCCCAAGCAATTGTTTGATCAGCTGGTCGGTCCTTACTTTTATCGTATGTGCGAGGAAGTAATAACGTAGCCTCCTCGCCGCATTTATGAGGGCCAGGGCGACCTTTTCGATTTGCTGATATCGGAGCTCAGGGCCTTGGAGTGCTTTGCTCGTAAAATAGATGGGTTTTTGTCCTTCGTCGGTCTCCCTTATTAGGATGGCGCTGACGGCCTCGGTCGCTACAGATAGATATAGGTATAGGGTTTCCTTTTCCAATGGTCGTGATAAGATCGGGGGTTCGGAGAGAACTCTCTTCAAATGGAGTAATGCCTGCTCGCACTCGTCGGTCCAGTCGAAGCTGGCCTCTTTGCGAAGGAGTCTGAAGAATGGCAGTGCATGCTGAGCGGACTTGGCGATGAAACGGGAGAGTGAGGCGAGCACTCCGTTGAGGGATTGGATTGATTTCTTGGTCCTCGGGGTCGGAAATTCTGAGAACGCCCGGCATTTGTCGGGGTTGGCTTCGATCCCCCTTTCGGTGAGGTAGAAACCTAGGAATTTTCCTGCCCGTACCCCGAACGTGCATTTTTCAGGATTGAACCTCATTTTGCACTGCCTCGCCTGCTCGAAAACTTTGGTTAGGTGTCGAGCATGGGTAACCTCCTCGTGTGACTTGACGATCATGTCGTCCATGTATACTTCGAGCATGTCCCCTATTTCTTCCTTGAAGACTTTGTTCATCATGCGTTGGTACGTGGCACCGACGTTCTTGAGCCCGAACGACATTACGTTGTAATAGTAATTGCCCGTTGGGGTCATGAATGCCGTGTGTCTCTTGTCTGTGGGCGACATAGGGATTTGGTTGTATCCACTATATGCGTCCATGAAGGACAAGAGTTTAAAACCTGCAGAATTGTCTACGAGCATATCTATATTAGGGAGGGGGAAAGCATCTTTCGGGCAAGCCCTATTAAGATCAGTATAATCAACAAACATGCGCCATTTTCCATTATTTTTCTTAACGAGGACTACATTAGAGAGCCAGGTTGTGTACTGGGCTTCAGAAATAAAATTTGCCTCTAAAAGGTCTTTTACAGCTCGTTCGGCAGCCTCCGCCTTCTCGGGGGACTGTTTGCGCCTACGCTGAGTTATGGGCTTGACTGCCCGGTCTAAAGCTAGCTGGTGACACGCGATCTCAGGATCCAGCCCGGGCATTTCTGCGGCATTCCAGGCGAAGAGGTCAGAGTTCTCTTTGAGGCATGCCACTAGCTTTTCCCTTGTTCCTTCGGGAAGTCCCTTGCCTATCTTTACTGTCCTTTCTGGATCGTCCCCGAGAGGAATGAGTTCGAACTCTCCGTCGGGGATTGGTCGGACCGGGTGTCCGAGAGATTGTTCCTCGGTGAGCTTCCCCTCTTCGGTTTCGTCTAGCCCAATGCGACAGTCGAGGTCGATGGCGTTAACTCCCCGGGGAGGATCCTCGGTCCTGAGTTTTTTGTTGTTGTTGCTACTCTTTGTGTTGACCATGGCCTGTCCTTTTACCGCAGCGTCGTAGCACCGTCGGGCAGCTTCGATGTCACCGTGGATGGTGACCACGCGGCCCAATTTGGTGTAGTATTTCATCTTCAGGTGGACGGTGGATGGGACCGCGGTGAGTTCGGCCAGTGTCGGGCGTCCAAAGATGCAATTGTAAAGGGATGGACAGTCCACGACCAGGAATTGGATCTTGATTTCCCTGGCCGTTTCCTGCTCCCCGAAGGTGACGAGGAGCTCGACATATCCCCACGGCCTTGTTGTTGCTCCGTTGAATCCCTGGAGGTCGGATCCGACGTAGGGGGCCAGGTTGGTCTTGTCTAATTTCAGAGTCTTGAAGAGGTGGACATACATGATATCCACTGAGCTGCCTTGATCGACCAGGATGCGCCTGACGTCGAATTGGGCCATCTTTGCCCTGATCAACAGTTGGATGCCCGAATTCGGGGATCCGCCCGGAAGTTCCTCCAGAAAGAAGGATATTGGGTTGGATTTACCCCGATATTTTGTTAGCGTCGCCTTTTGCTCGGGGGCAGTCAGTAGGAGCTCGTCGAACTTGCGTTTGACCGAAAGGGCAGCGGCTTCACCGTTAATTCCTCCACCTGATATAACCAGTGCGGTTGGAAAATCTTCCCAGGGGCTGAGTGCAGTGATTCTACCTTCGGGCAATGGCTCGGGGAGGATGAAATCTTCCGGGCGTGACACGCAGAGGGCGACTTGATAAGGAGAGTTGTCGGGGGGTGTTTCTTCCTGGGGTCTCTTCTTCTCTGCCTCGTCATATCTGGAGGTTTCGTTCCTCCTCGTATACTGTTTTAGGTGCCCTTCTTGGATTAAAATCTCTATCGCATCCTTCAGGTGGATGCAGTCTTCGGTCACGTGGCCGTGGCTTCTGTGGAACCGGCAGTACTTGGATTTGTCGGTGTGAGGTTTTGGTGCAGATGGTTTTGGGAACCTTACTCTGCCCTGTTTGAACTCAGAGTTGATGCATTCTGCGAGGATGCGTTCGCGAGGAGCTGTCAGTAAGGTGTACTCGCTGTATCGGCCCGCGGGGCCTCTTCCTTCTCGGAGCTCGCGAGGTCTTTCTTCCCTTCGCTTGTCCCCGTTGCGACGGGGGATGTTTGGCTCCTCGCGTTTGGGGTGGTCGGTATCCCCAGCACCACGGCCGCTGCGAGCGTTGTGGGCCACCTGTTTTTCCTCGTATCTGATATAGGCTTGGGCCTTGTGCAGGAGTTCGTTCAAGGTGCGGGGAGGCTCGATCCCGACGGCTCTGCTAAGTTCACTGCCGGGTAAGAGTCCTCTTTCGAGGAGATACTTCTTCATGTGTTCGGTGGTATCCACCTCGACAGCTTCCTGGTTGAATCGCTCGATGTACGAGCGCAGTGTTTCATTCTTCTTTTGTACTATGGCTTCAAGGGTCGCCTCAGTCTTGGGGTGACGACGGGAAGCCGTGAAGTGCCTGGTGAACATGGACCTCATGACTCTCCAAGATGTGATGGATTCGGGAGCCAAGCTTTTGTACCAAGCCATGGCCCTTTTCCTGAGGGTTGTTGAAAATAGCCGGCATTTGAGATGACCGGTGATATCATTGCGGTAGTCGAGCATCACGTTGACGTTGTCGACGTGGTCGTCGGGATCGGTAGTCCCGTCGTACACAGCTAGATTGGGCGGTTTCTCCATGCCTTTGGGGAGCGGGGCTTCCATTATTTCCCGAGACAGGGGACAGTGCAAGTCTTCCTCGTCGCTCCTTAATGGAGATAGTTCATTGTTGTCGGGGCTGTGCCCGCGCCTTGGTGATGTTCCTGATCGATCATTGTCACGACGGGCGCGTGCCCTGCTGACGTGAGGTTCTGGAGAGCGACGTCCTCGCTTCTTTGTTGGCTCTGGACGTTGTTGTGCCCTTCTCCCCTGCTGAGGTCGGACCTCCTGTCGCTTAGCTTCGAGGGCCATGATTCTCTCGTGCTGTTGGTAGAGCATAGAGCCAGCCTGGTTGAGGGCGTTCACCATGGCAATCATGGTGGCGTCTCCTTCGACGGGGACGGGGATGGGATGAAATGTTTCGGCCCCTTGGTCTTGGGCGTGAGGGACATCTCCGTTGTTTTGAGGCTCTGGAGACGGGGTAGATGGACGACCGTCTCGAGCGTCTGCTTCATGGGGTTGCGGGTCATCATCCATAGTGTAGTCGACGAGGGGACGGCTGCGCTCGCTAGGTTGTTCTCCGGCCATGTTGGAAGGACAGGAATGAATGAGCTTTTGATCCTCTGTTGGTGAAGACGGGGATAGCTAGTTCCCACAGACGGCGCCACTGATCTTACCTGACCAGGAGGGCCTTCCAAGGATTTGAAGACTGGGCCAGAGAGTGAGGTGAGTGAGGGGGTGTACCTGCAAGGTGCTCCAATGCTTAAGTCAGAAGAGGTACAGAAAGTTAAGGTTGTTTCAGAGTGAGTTAGAATACCTGACCCTTTGCTATGAAAGGGTATTTATATTGAGCCCCCAGCGTTGGGCCAAGGCTCCTAATGGGCTGGATTTAGCTAGGCCCAAGGAGGAGCTGCCAGGGGACGCGTAAGAAGCGTGAATACCTAGACCAAAGGTATGCTCCCTGGTCCAACTGCCCCTATCCCTCCGGAGATAATACAGGGGAGTTGGGTGACGTGCCAGATGAGTTGGCAGACGTGGTTCTGCCCGACATAGCTCACGTGCCCGTGACATAGGTGGGTGATATGTGAATGAAGATCAGCTGGTGGATGATGCGTGTCTCTGCCCGACACGCAGTAGAGTTGTCGAGGAGGTGTCCCATTCGACATGGATGGTTGGGGCCTTTGCTCGACGCACTCATCTGCCCGGACGTTTGGGCATGTACCCGACAAGCATTGGGCCGTGTCGTGCATGTCGTCATGGCCCAGTCCAGAACACTTACCCTTAACTAAAATCCACTTTAATAAAGGTTTGTTTTGTCATGAGGTTAATCCCTAATCATGGATTAAGTTGAGGTATCTTCCTCAGCTTCAGTGTGCTCATTTATTATCCTTCTATTAGGATGGTGTAATGGGTTCACTAATCCTTGATTATGGCTTAAACTCATTACTTAACACTAAACAAAAACTCAAAAAAACATCTAAATAATCACAAGTAGGTTAATGATCTTAATCCTACATCATCATGGTAATTTAGTGTGAGGTGTTTATCTCATACTTAGGGTATTCTCATTATCCCTAATCAAAGGGAGGATATGATGAGTTTACTAACCCTTGATTTAGGCTTAAACTCATTAACTTATGACAAACACCAAAGACAATAAAAGATTGAAAACACAAAAACAAACAATAATCGTCTCCTCCGGGATTCTTTTCTCATCATCTTCACTCACAAACGAGAACTTGCTTCTTCCGTCTAATGCAAGACAGTTAGCACTCGAGCCAGACGAGTCATACACTTGAGCATAGACAAGTAAGCAGTTCACAGTAAATTTATCCTTCAGTCTTTTTGAGTCGAACTACGGTGTTCTGACTTCCTCATTGCACGAGAGGATACATAGGCATAACTTAACTATTATCGAACAAAAGTCTCTATTTCTTCCCCCCTTCCAGCATTATCCTTTAAGTCTCATTCCTGAGCACCTCACTTCACCCTTTTGCACTGACACTTGTATATTCTTTTCTTAGCTTTTTGTACACAGATAGCACAGACACTACCCCTTTAAACACAAATTTTCAAGCGTGGATCCCGTCGAGTACGACGGACAATCTGGGTGCTAATAACTTCCCAGGTTGTAACCAACCCCCTTTCTCAGTTTCTCTGGTTCGCGACCTTCTTATCCATATCTTTCCAGGTTTATGCAGCATTACCTTTCCTTCGGGATAAAAATTCCTAGCTGGCGACTCTATTCAGTTCATCTTCATCTTCTCCTTTCGCCGACGTTCGCGCTTGTACCGGGATGCAAATCTTTGGGAGCGACAGCTTGGCGACTCTGCTGGGGATCCTTATATTGCAACCATGGCTTCTGGTTCTTTTTGTGGGTTCCTCCTAGCGTTTGTTTGATTTGTGTTTACGGGGGTGTTATGTGTTACTTGTGCTTATTTATTTGCTTTATTTATTGCTTTCTGTACAGCTTTATTTATTGCTTTCTTTTACAGTCTTATGCATTTCATACTGTCATTATCATGTGTTGGATTTGTGTCTTCCTTGGTGGGTGGGGTTCATTGAGTGATTAAGGTCTTATACCTGGGACCTGAGTGACACATAGGCTAGAGTGGCTTCATATTCTTTCCCATTCCATTTCGGTATGGTGCAGGAATATGAAACACGGTTCAGACATGGGTTTCTTCTTGAGAACTCTGTGCTACAGATTTCCTGTAGTACTAGGGCTATCTGGGAAGCCTGCTAAGTTTGGATGACCTTTTTATGACCTTCAGCATCTGAGGTGAATTAGAGGAGGATTTTTTTATGGTTATTGTAAACATTGTACCTCCGGGTTAGAAGTGTTTACACTTCTCATAACTGATCCAAGTTTGAGGATCCTTGTTCTAGAACATTGCATGTGAGGGGGTTGGGTTATTTACAGGTTTGCAGGAACCCTTGCCAACATCATACCCTGTTACTAGTTTTGTTTTAAGAATGCATCACTTTGGACAGTTCTTGTGATTACCCTGGACTTGTGACTCTTTATTTGAGTCCCCCACCTGGTTACTGGATTTCTAAGCCTCCATCCGGACTTATGAACATACATGGACTTTTACCAAGACAAATAAACAGATCCAGCACTTGGTCACAAACCCTTTGCATATCATTTGCATACATCATTTTTGCATCATTTAACATTTTCTTATTTGTTTTACAGGGTATCCATCTTCACCTTTGGTTTGATTTTGACCCCTTCTGCTGCTCAGACTGCTTCAGCTATCTTCTCCAACACCTTCACCAGTTTGTCAGTGATTCCTTCTCCAGCTATCTTCATCAGAGACCCATCTCCAGCATCTCATTTAGTGGCCTTCATCAGAAGTTGTTCGCAGCTTAAGTGTGCTCATCTATTATCCTTCTATTAGGATGGTGTAATGGGTTCATTAATGCAAGACAATTAGCACTCGAGTCAGACGAGTCATACACTTGAGCATAGACAAGTAAGCAGTTCACAGTCAATTTATCCTTCTGTCTCTTTGAGTCGAACTACGGTGTTCTAACTTCCTCATTGCACGAGAGGATACGTAGGCATAACTTAACTGTTATCGAACAAAAGTCTCTGTTTCTTCCCCCCTTCCAGCATTATCCTTTAAGTCTCATTCCTGAGCACCTCACTTCACCCTTTTGCACTGACACTTGTATATTCTTTTCTTAGCTTTTTGCACACATATAGCACAGACACTACCCCTTTAAACACAAATTTTCAAGCGTGGATCCCGTCGAGTACGACGAACAATCTGGGTGCTAAATACCTTCCCAGGTTGTAACCAACCCCCTTTCTCAGTTTCTCTGGTTCGCGACCGTCTTATCCATATCAGCATTACCTTTCCTTCGGGATAAAAATGCCTAGTTGGCGACTATATTCATTTCATCTTCAAATTCTCCTTTCGCCGACCGTTCGCGCTTGTACCCGGATGCAAATCTTTGGGAGCGACAAAGATCCGTCAGCAGGAGAAGAGAATGGGAATGAGATTGAGAAGGGGGGTGGGACTTAAAATTGACTAAGAGGCCCAAATTCATTTTGAAAATATTGGGAGAGAGATTATTGGGACATGTACCACAAGGAGGCCCAGATGAATTTCTCTGCAAAAGGCGATGGCGCTGAAATTTTTGAAAACAGACGGGGGAAGTTGAAAACCCTAATCTAATCTATTTACAAAAAGGAATGAGTCTTACACTTTATTAGAGGCCCAAAAATTATTTGAAAATTGAAATTGAGGGTAAGATGATGAAAACCCTAATTTTGATTAAAATAGATTTTTTAAATGAATACAAATCAATTAAATCAATGAAAATTATCAAACATGTGCAAAAAATAAGGTTTGACCTTGAACTTATGTTTGAAAAATCAAGTTTGATTTATACAACAGTTTTGAAATTCATTTGCATTGACAAGTCCAGAGAAAGAATATTTTTAAATGTAGAAAAACCAATTAAAAATAAATTCTTTGTGAAAATATTAAATATTCAAAATAAATAATATTTTTCTGAAATTTTGATAAAATCAAATATTTAAATATGTTTGTGAATTTCGAAAAAAATAATTAAATCAGAAACACGAAAATCCAGAGAGAAATTAATTTTGGAAATCATTTTAGAAAATAAAAAGAATTAGAATTTTTGAATTATGGCACCAAGAACATGAAGAACACACGCGTGTCCAGTTTGCCCAAATTTTGCAAAATCCCTCCTATCTCACGAAATACTCAATGAAATGATAAGAAACCAGACCCAAAATTATTGCAAATTCACTCACGAACATAACCATGGAAATTAATTTCATATATTTTAAGTGTGTAGTGAGAAATCTTGAAGAAAAAATAAAGAACCCTAATTTTGCAAAACTAACATGAATTTCTAAATATGAAAGAAATCATGCAATCGATTGAGGGTTATTAATCTATATAGGTGCAAAAACATGTTTGTAACTTGAAAAAAAATTTATGATGCATGCTTCATATAGTTTGATGAGTTCAGGCTTACATGTGCTTGCAAGAGAAAGAGTAGACCAAATTTGATGTTGGGCATGTTGTAGATGTTTTTTGATGACTTGAACAACTCCACTATACCTTATGTGAGGTGTTTGGATGATTGGAATGACTTGGAGATTTCTGGATCAGTTCATGGTATCTCAGCTACAGGTTTCTCTTGGATGGCCATGGTGATATGAGAATTTGGTGTTATATATGGGTGGTGAGTGTTTGGATAGCTCACATATGATGTTTATGAGGTGTTAGAACCATTGGTTTTAATTTTATGCCTTCCAAACTCAAAACTCAATAGTACTTGCCATAAAAGAAGAAAATTTGAGATTTAAGAGTGAATGAGAGAAAGTTATGTTTTCATGAGCTTTGGTTCCATTTTTATGATCAGTTAGAGGCTTTATTTATAGGAAAAGATGATGCTCTGAAGTTTCCATCTAGTTTCTTAAGGGATAAGTGTTGAAGCTCTTGATCATAACTTGTGAAATATCTTCTTACAAGTCTTTATGAATTGCTCAAATAGCTCAACTATGATCTGAGCAAATTCACATTCTGGAGTGTTTCTATTGGTTGAAAAATAGAGCATCTTGACCATAGTTGGAAGGAATCTTGAATGTGCACTATTTTCTCATGATTAAACATAGGATACCAAGCATATTCTCTTATATTCTTCTTTGCAAATGCTCCCATTGGTTGGCCTTAAACTAAATTGGAAGGTGGTGTAGAGCTTGTGATCATCAAAGTGAGTGTAGAAGGCCTTGTGATCATTACCCTCTTGGTCCAAATTGAACTTGACAAGTTATGTTAGCTAAATCTGTCATAAAAACAGTTGTGGCAAATAGTGTTTTGGCAAGCATTTCTCTTGGCTCAAGTTGAATTAATTCATTCCAATGGATTCTTTGGATTGTTGGTTTCATTTGTGACAAAATTGATGTCTTCATGGAGATCTGATTCAACTTGGAACTATGAGAAAAATGCCTCTAAGTTTTAGTGTTTTGTCTAGTTTTGTAACTTAGGTAGATTTTGTCAAAGTGTTGGAACTTTCAATTTTTTTTTTTGATTTTGATCAGATTCTAACTTGAAATCCTTGAAGAATTGGAATGAAGTGTAGTTGAATATTTTTTAGTATGTGATGAAATATATCATTCATGCTTTAGTTCACCAAAATTTGATGCTTGGATCACAAGTTATAATATTTGGAAGTAAGCTACATGCACATTTTTTCATCATAACTTAGTGATTTTTTATGATCAAATGCATCAATGGACCATATAATTCTTGTAATATAGTTCATGAAGATCATTTTAAGTCAAAAAGTCAAACTTTGACATTTATTCCTCAGATGAAAGTTACACTATGAAACCCCACATTTCTGATTTTTTGATAGGGCATCCTCTGAGGTATTTCAAACTTGTGAATGGACTTCCAAGGTTTATGTGAGACATTAAAACCATCATGTTGTACCCCAAAATATTTCCTCCCATATTCAAGACAATGTGTCTCAAGAGGTCTCCTAATAGTCACAAGATTCTCAATTGGTCAAAGGGATTGAAGGTTTCATCAGACAAAATCTCCTCCTGAACAATGGATCTTAAAACTAGGATTTTAAGTTTCCCCAAGAAAAGTGGACTACTAAAGCCTCAAGTGGACTTCATAACATCCCACATACCTCAAAGAACCCTCATGTCAAGGTTTCAAAGCTTTCCTCACAAGTTTGATCAGTCAGATCCTCAGATAATAAAAAATCAGTTAACTTGGTTAAAAAGTCAACTGTGGTCAACATAAAGTCAAACTTCAAGATTTTGGTCAACATCAAGATTATGAGGTGAAATTCATCATTTAATCAAGGGTTGATCATGATTCATTAAGAAAACCTTAGAATCATCAGAAATCAAGAGTTGCTAAATTAAGGTTTTGTGTAGGAAATGTAGATGTTAGAAATTGGCAGAATTTTTGACAAACAAAGTATAAGTTATGAACTTAGTTCAGGACATCAGGATGTCACACCAGATGTTGTGACATTGCAAACCTGCTATCTGACTTAAATGATGTGTAACAGAAGTGATTAAAATTAGGAGAAAATATATGGAATTAATTGTAAAAGGATAAGCACTCCAAGGCGCATCTTTAGGAAGCTTAGTTATCTGGTTCCAGTGTAAAGGAAACAGAAAAACTAACTCACCTTGATTCAAGGAGATAACAAACTAACTCACCTTAATTCAAGGAGATATCTGTGGGATTTATTAAAGTCTGGATAATTTGCAAAAAGCCCAAAAACTAAGCATCTATTTAAGGAACTGATACACTCAAGAAAAGCTAACGAATTTAAGAAGACTGTCAAGGGTGTTTGTGAAGCTAGTAGGTTTTAATTGTTTGTTAGTCACTTTATAAGCTTTTAAGCAAAAAGTGAATTGTGTCTTGATTGAAACTTTTAAGTAAGATCAAGCTGGTGTACCTGAAGTGTGACTTCAAACTTATTAATCATTCTAAGTTAAAGATCACTGTGTGATTGAGGGGGAGTGAGTAGGTACTCATATCTAAGTAGAGTCTTAGGTAGAAATTTCCTTGGGTAGATATTAAGTGAAGGATTAAACTGATTGGTTTAACTCCATAATTAATATTACTTATATTGGATTTCCTTCCTGGCTTGGTAGCCCCCAGATGTAAGTGTGGAGATACACTGAACTGGGTTAACAATTTCCTGTGTTATTTACTAGCTTATTAATTTTTGTTTGGAATATCAGTGTCTAAACATCTGGTTCGACATCACATATCTGATCCCAGAATTTCAATTGGCATCAGAGCAGGAACCCTGCCTGTATAACTGGGTGAGATCTAGGGACTGCAAATTTTGGGAACATGGACAGAGATGTAGGATCTGTGAATCGACCACCTATCTTGGATGGATCCAACTATGACTACTGGAAGCCAAGAATGGTAGCATTATTGAAATCTCTTGATAGCAGGGCTTGGAAAGCAGTTAACAAAGGATGGGAGCACCCTGTCAAAGACAATAAGGATGGGGCAAAAGTGATGAAGCCTGAAGAAGAGTGGAGCAAGGAGGAAGAAGAGTCAGCACTTGGAAATTCCAAAGCCTTAAATGCCTTGTTCAATGGCATTGACAGGAACATATTTAGGCTTGTGCATCACTGTGAGCTAGCCAAGGATGTTTGGGACACCCTCAAAACTACTCATGAAGGAACATCAAAGGTGAAGATGTCAAGACTTCAACTTCTCACCACCAAGTTTGAGAACTTGAGGATGAAGGAAGATGAGACCATTCATGAGTTTTACATGAACATCCTGGAGATTGCTAATACTTCTGGTGCCTTGGGAGAGAAGATGAGTGATGAAAAGTTGGTAAGGAAGATTCTCAGATCACTGCCAAAGAGGTTTGACATGAAGGTCACTGCCATAGAAGAAGCAATGAAGTATGTATGGAAAGTAAACAGCAGAAGAAGCAGATTGAGGAATTAAAGGCTGAAAAGGCAAGTCATCTAGAGATCATTGACACTTTGAAAAATGAAGTCAGCCTACTCAACTCCAAAATGGAGCATATATCCAAATCTGTCAGAATGCTGAACAGTGGCTCAAACACACTGGATGCCATTCTCAACAACAACAAGCACTCAGGGGATAGGACTGGGCTGGGATTTAATAAAGCTCAAAACTCTGAGACTAGCACCAGCCAAACAACTCCAGATCCCATGAAGTCAAACAAGATGTTCAAGCAGATGTCTCAACATCATGAGAAAAACATGATGAAAAAGAAATATCAAAGATGGAGATGCCATCACTGTGGAAGGTTTGGTCACATCAAACCTTTTTGCTACAAACTGCATGGATACCCCAATCAGAGTTCCCAGCACCTTCCTAAGCAGAAGACAGAGGTCACCAGGAAAATTTGGATACCTAAAGCTAGACTTTATACTGATCAAAGCTACCAGTACATGCCTAAGTAGAAGAACAAGTTCACCAGGCAACCTTGGAACTCTAGAGATGGACACTACCCAGGGCAGATGCATCAAAGGAAACCTCACAACAAGCACAAATGGTCCAAGCAGGTTGTTGCCTCTATAGCACACACATCTCTCAGAGTATCTGCTAAGGAAGACTGGTATTTTGACAGTGGCTGCTCAAGGCACATGACTGGACTGAAGAATCTGCTGGTAGACTTAAAGTCACACTCATCCAGCTATGTAACCTTTGGAGATGGAGCAAAGGGGGAAATAAAGGGAGTTAGGACCCTGGACTGCTCAGGTGTACCAAGTCTAGATGGTGTGTTGTTGGTAAAAGGATTAACTGCTAACTTGATCAGCATAAGTCAGTTATGTGACCAAGGTTACAGTGTCAACTTCACCAAAGTTGAATGCATAGTTTCTGATAAAGAGTAGAAAGTGGTCATGAGAGGAGCCAGATCAAAAGATAACTGCTATATGTGGGAACCCCAAGATTTCAGCCTCACATCTACTTGTTCCATAGCCAAAGAAGAAGAAGTGAAGCTGTGGCATCAAAGACTGGGTCATCTCCATCTCAGAGGAATAAAGAAGATCATATCTATGGAGGCTGTAAGAGGGATCCCAAGACTTAAGATTGATGAAAGAAAAGTGTGTGGTGAGTGTCAAATAGGTAAGAAAACCAAGATGTCACACCCAAAGCATCAACATCTGACAACCTCCAAAGTCTTGGAATTATTGCACATGGACCTTATGGGACCAATGCAGGTAGAGAGTCTTGGTGGAAAAAGATATGCCTATGTGGTTGTTGATGACTTCTCAAGATATACCTGGATAAGCTTCATCAAATAAAAGTCAGATGTGTTTGAGGTATTTAAAGATCTGTGCCATAGGATCCAAAGAGAAAAGGCAAGTTGTATGGTCAGAATAAGAAGTGATCATGGAAAGGAGTTTGAGAATAAAAAATTCTCAGACTTCTGTTCTTCAGAAGGGATCAACCATGAGTTATTCTTCTCCCATCACCCCTCAACAGAATGGGATTGTAGAAAGGAAAAATAGAACTATTCAGGAGTCAGCTAGAGCCATGATTCATGCCAAGAAGTTACCCCTGTATTTTTGGGCTGAAGCTATGAACACAGCATGCTACATCCACAATAGAGTCACACTAAGAAAGGGAACTCTATCCACCATCTATGAAGTCTGGAAGGGTAGAAAACCTACAGTCAAGTACTTTCATGTATTTGGAAGTAAGTGCTACATTCTGGCTGATAGGGATCAAAGAAGGAAGATGGACCCTAAGAGTGATGAAGGGATATTTCTTTGATACTCCATAAATAGCAGAGCTTACAGAGTATTTAACTCCAGAACCAAGGTTATAATGGAGTCAATAAATGTGATTATTGATGATACCTATGCAAAGACAGATGTGGCTGATGATGTTGGAACATCCTCTGACAATCAAACTGAAGTTGAAATAGAAAGTGATAATCTTGACTTCACTTTAACTGAGGCAAGGTCAGAGCAATCCAACAAACCTCCCTCCATCAGAATCCAGAAAGATCATCCTAAAGAACTGATAATTGGTGATCTCAACAGTGGTGTCATCACTAGATCAAGAGAGATGATCTTAGGCTCCTGCTTTGTTTCAAAGATAGAACCTAAGAACATCAAGGAAGCTCTGAATGATGAGTACTGGATCTCTGCTATGCAGGAAGAATTAGGCCAGTTTACAAGGAATGAAGTATGGGATCTTGTTCCTAGGCCTGATGACATTAATCTGATTGGCACTAAGTGGGTGTACAAAAACAAGTCTAATGAGCAGGGAGTAGTTACAAAAAACAAGGCTAGGCTTGTGGCTCAAGGATATACACAAATTGAGGGGGTAGATTTTGATGAAACTTTTGCACCAGTAGCAAGACTTGAATCCATCAGACTACTCCTAGGAATTGCTTGCATCCTAAAGTTCAAACTATTTCAGATGGATGTTAAAAGTGCCTTCCTAAATGGGTACCTTAATGAGGAAGTATATGTGGAGCAACCAAAGGGATTTGTTGATCCAAGCTGTCCAGACGATGTATATAAGCTGAGGAAGGCTTTGTATGGTCTAAAGCAAGCTCCCAGAGCATGGTATGAAAGACTGACCACCTTTCTCATTAAACATGGATACAGGAAAGGAGGAATAGACAAAACCCTGTTTGTAAAGGATGAAGAGGGAAAGGTTATGATTGCTCAGATATATGTGGATGACATAGTGTTTGGTGGGATGTCAGACAGGATGGTTAAACATTTTGTGACTCAAATGGAGTCTGAGTTTGAAATGAGCCTAGTGGGAGAACTAACTTACTTCCTTGGACTGCAAATCAAACAGATGGAGGACTCCATGTTCATATCCTAAAGCAAGTATGCAAAGAACACTGTCAAGAAGTTTGGGATGGACAATGCAAGTCACAAGAGAACACCTGTCCCCACTCATTTAAAACTGACAAAGGATGACAAAGGTGAGAGTGTGGACCAAAGCTTGTACAGAAGCATGATTGGAAGTCTACTATATCTTACAGCTAGCAGACCTGATATAGCTTTTGCAGTAGGTGTGTGTGCAAGGTATCAAGCTGAACCAAAAGTAAGCCATCTAAACCAGGTTAAGAGGATCTTGAAATATGTAAATGGTACTTGTGACTATGGCATGATGTACTTTCATGGTTGTGAACCAATCCTCACTGGGTTTTGTGATGTTGACTGGGCTGGAAGTGCTGATGATAGAAAGAGTACATCAGGAGGATGCTTCTTTCTAGGGAACAATTAATTTCTTGGTTCAGTAAGAAACAGAATTGTGTGTCCTTATCCACTGCTGAAGCTGAATATATTGCAGCTGGTAGCAGTTGTTCACAGCTGGTATGGATGAAACAAATGCTCACAGAATACAATGTCACACAAGATGTCATGACATTGTACTGTGACAATTTAAGTGCTATTAATATCTCCAAAAATCCTATCCAACACAGCAGGACTAAGCACATAGATATCAGACATCACTTCATCAGAGACCTTGTTGAGGAGAATGTGATCACATTGGAGCATGTAGCCACAGAGCTGCAATTAGCTGACATATTTACAAAGGCTTTGGATGCTACCCAATTTGAAAACCTAAGGGGTAAATTGGGAATCTGCATATGTGACATATAGCAATTATGGAGAAGTGCCAGCATGTCTCATGACATCGTATGGCATGATCACCAGATGGCAGCACCAGTCTGGCCAATAACTGTTTGTATTCCAATTTTAAAAATTCCAATAGCAACGGGTTCTATTTATGTACAAACGTGCTTTCAGCTTCTCACATTCTCATTAGCAACACTGAACCTTTTGCATGCTACAACTGAAACTCTAAACTCATCCAAATCTATCAAACCTTTACACATTTCCACTACAATTGAAAAAATGTCTCAACATCAGAACCCTAACTCCATTGATGAGGGTCTCATTCAGGAAGACGTAGTGAATGCCACTCCATTATCTGTAGTACCAATGGATGCTACACCTATAAATGTGATCAGAGGAAGCATTCCTATTGCTCAAAAGCCCAGGACATCCCATGCAAGAAGACCCAAGGAGCCATTCTTCAGCAAAAGTAAGGGAACCCCCTTCATCTTCCAGTAACCCCAAAGCTTCTGCTTACGTGGACGCATCAATCAAAAAGCTTGTAACCAGGATCCTGGCGGAACAAAGAGTTGTGCCTGGGGTGTCAGTTCCCCTGAACAGTATGCCTGCTCCACAAAATGTCCCAAGCAACCAAGCTGAAGAAGACATACCTGCTCCACAGGATGTCCCAAGCAATGTTGAAACAACTGAGGGCCAGGACAAAGCCCCAAATGATAATGATCAAGCTACTGATGATCAAGCTACTGATGATCAAGCTGCTGAGAATGAGGCTTCCCAACCTCCACCAGTTGAAAACCTGGATGATGATTCTGACACAGAGATCATAGCATCTGTTGATCCTAGCATAGCCAAGAGGCTTAGGGCTAGGAAGGATAAGAAGCCAGCTGCTTATGCAACTCCTGAGAAAAGACAGTCAACTCCCAAGAAGGACAAGGTCAAAACTGCTTTTGGACCTACAAAGCAATGGAGTAAGGTCAGCACACAGAAGAGGAAGGCCACAACTCCATCTAACTCTGATGTTGAGGAGGATGTCCCAACATCTCAACCCAGAAAGAGGCCAGCACCTCCTAGGACTGCCTCTGCTGTCCCTGAAGCACCCCTGGATGATGTGTCCTTCCACCATGTCTCCAGTGTAAGCAAGTGGAAATATGTCTATCAGAGAAGGGTGGCTCTGGAACGAGAGCTGGGTAGCAATGCCTTGGAATGCACTGAGGTAATTGATTTAATCTCCAATGCTGGACTGTTCAAAACTGTCTCCAAATTTTCTCCTTGTTATGAACTGCTGGTAAAAGAATTCATAGTTAACTTACAAGAAGGGTGTGCTGATGGGAAATCTGAGGATTTCAGGAAAGTGTATGTCACGGGAAGATGTGTAGATTTTTCTCCTAGGGTGATAAATCAGTACCTGGGGAGAGAAGCAGATGGGCCAACTGAGCTTGGCAAGACTGACAATCAAGTATGCAAAATAATCACAGCAAACCAGGTCAAGACATGGCCAGTCAAAGGCAAACTCTCAGTCAGCTTATTAACCAGGAAGTATGCCATGCTGCACAGGATTGGAACAATCAACTGGGTCCCAACCAACCACACCTCATCTATAGCTACTGGGCTTGGGAGGTTCATCTGTGCTGTAGGCACCCAAAGCAAGCTGGATTATGGGGCATACATCTTTGATCAGACTCTCAAGCATGCAGGAACCTCACCCATCAAGCTTCCAATAGCCTTCCCATCACTACTATGTGGGGTGATTCTCAACCAATATCCAGGAATCCTTACTGACAAGGATTCTGTCTGTAAAAGGGAGAGTCCACTGTCCTTTCATTACAAGTTGTTTCTAGGTCATCATGCTGCAAATGTTGAAGCACCAGGTGGGACATCTGCTGGGAAATCTGCTGCCAAGACACCTATATCAAAGGCAGCCCTAATTGCAGAGCTCAGGACAACCTGTAAAGAGCTGGAGGAAAGGAAGAAGAAGCTTGAGGACCTGATTCAAAGACTGGAGCTGGAAGAGGTTGCTGGGAATGTTGATGGATCTGATGATGAGTCTGAGGATACAGAGGATACAAAGGATACAGAGTCTGAGTGAAGTTGTGTGTTGGTGAAAAATATTTGTTTGTTCTGCATTGTAATTCTGAATGTTTTTTTCTGTTTCTGTAATGTTTGGCCCCAAATTTATGTCTAACAAGGGGGAGAAGTGTATTGAGCAATGTTGTTAATGTCTGTCTGCTGAACTAAGTTGAATTTGAATTTTCATTGGTATATCAAAGTATGGTGGGCCAAGTCATAGCAGTATACATATATGTTTGAGGGGGAGCAAATTATTAGCTCTCACATGATCCAACAGAAAGGAACTCCGCTGCTCTCTGACAAAACCAGAAGAATATGTTAGCAAAAAATTAGCCAAAGGGGGAGTTTGTAGATGTTAGAAATTGGCAGAATTTTTGACAAACAAAGTAAAAGTTATGAACTTAGTTCAGGACATCAGGATGTCACACCAAATGTTGTGACATCGCAAACTTGCTATCTGACTTAAATGATGCGTAACAGAAGTGATTAAAATCAGGAGAAAATATCTGGAATTAATTGTAAAAGGATAAGCACTCCAAGGCGCATCTTTAGGAAGCTTAGTTATCTGGTTCCAGTGTAAAGGAAACAGAAAAACTAACTCACCTTGATTCAAGGAGATAACAAACTAACTCACCTTAATTCAAGGAGATATCTGTGGGATTTATCAAAGTCTGGATAATTTGCAAAAAGCCCAAAAACTAAGCATTTATTTAAGGAACTGATACACTCAAGAAAAGCTAACGAATTTAAGAAGACTGTCAAGGGTGTTTGTGAAGCTAGCAGGTTTTAATTGTTTGTTAGTCACTTTATAAGCTTTTAAGCAAAAAGTGAATTGTGTCTTGATTGAAACGTTTAAGTAAGATCAAGCTGGTGTATTTGAAGTATGACTTCAAACTTATTAATCATTCTAAGTTAAAGATCACTGTGTGATTGAGGGGGAGTGAGTATGTACTCATATCTAAGTAGAGTCTTAGGTAGAAATTTCCTTGGGTAGATATTAAGTGAAGGATTAAACTGATTGGTTTAACTCCATAATTAATATTACTTATATTGGATTTCCTTCCTGGCTTGGTAGCCCCCAGATGTAAGTGTGGAGATACACTGAACTGGGTTAACAATTTCCTGTGTTATTTACTAGCTTATTAATTTTTGTTTGGAATATCAGTGTCTAAACATCTGGTTCGACATCACATATCTGATCCCAGAATTTCAGGAAAAGTCAACTAAACTTTTACCAGCCATAACTTTCACACACTTCATCAAAAATTTCCCATCCAAAGCCCATTTAAAAGGAAATTCAATTCTCTACAACTTTGTGTCTCACAAGCCAAGTCCAAAAATGTTTCATTTGGAAGGTATGAGCCAAAACATTATAGGTCTTTTTGAAAGTCAACAAAAAGTCAACTTTTTCCAAAGCTCATAATTTAAAAATGGTAAATGATATGGACATGCGACCAAAAGGGTTGATTAGAGGACACTCTAAGCTTTCTAAAAAGTCCAATAACACCTTCATGGGGTCAAAATTGAAGAAGTTATGCATTGTCAAAGTTGGGAAATTTTTAAGAGGTTTATGAAGCAAAAAGGGTCTAAACTCAAGATTTTGTCAAATGGGCCCATAATATTCCAATCCAAACTCAAAGATAAGCCCATCCACGACCCAATGAGCATATTTCTGATTTTTATTATTTGTTTTATATTATTTTTTATTTTAATCATTTAAAATCATTTTTAACTAAAATAAATTATATAAAATCAAATATTTGGTTTGAAATTTATTTTGAGATCAAATATATGATTATTAAAGTGATTTAACCCGTCCAAATTCGTGAAAACTCAAAAGGCATGATTTAATTTGATTTTTTTCACAATTATGGTAAATTGTTTCTTCATTCACAAGTAACTCCAATCCATGCACCCAAGGCCCATTCTTTCTACCCTAAATTACATCCTTATAAATATCCAACATGACCACAAGAGCGGGGGACGATTTTCTGCACAAGGTAAGGGTATTCATACTTAAAAAAAACAAGGAAAAATTGCAGGTCTAGAGGAAGAAGCTGAAGTGGATTTGGCGCGCTGAAAATGTTTTAAATTTCTTGTTTTATATTTTATTCATTTGTTTGATTATGTGAATAGATGAGCATCAGTGCTTGGTGGTAAGGCGCGCGTTTGGTAACATTAAGGGCATGGGTTAAAACCCAGTCTCAACCATTTTTTCATATATTTTGTTTTATTACTTGTTTTATTATATAACGTTGTGTTTATATTTCTTAGCACCTGCGCGCAGCTGGTCCAGTGGCTGGGAAGTTATGCCTTGAAGAACAAGGGTTTGGGTTCAAACTCTGGCCACAACATTTTGACAAAAAAACATGAGTTCTTCCTAATTTTCTTTTTTTTTTAAATTTCCTTAATTACCTTAATTTATCTTTTAAATATGGTTAACTTATTTTGTTTTTTAACTAATTTTTAATTAACTTTTTTTAATAATAACCTTTCACTATTTTCTTAACATTTTTTATTAAATTTAAGTTAACATTTTTATTAGTATTATTACTTTTATATTTAGGTTTATAATTAAACCCTAATTATTTTTATAATTAAAACCTCAAACTTTTTTTTTAAAAACCTTAATCAACCTTTAAATGTTTTTTTTTAATTTAATTAATTCTCATAATTCATTTTTCTTAAATTTATTTAAGTATGAGGTTATTTTAATATAAACTGATTATATATTTTCTTTTGTAATACCCAACCTTGGAAAGGCAAAGGGCAAGGGTTCAATTCTCCCTTATGGAATCTTTTGCCAAATTGATTATTTCTCTTCCTTTTCTTTAATTATCAAATTATATATTTTCTTTTAAATTATAACCTTAATGTTTTTTAATTAATTTGAAACTTAAATTTTTATAAACCTAAATTTTTTCATAAACCTTAATTTTTTTTCATAAACCTTAATTTTTTACCCTAAACCTTAATTTTAAACCTAAGCCTTAATTTTTTTTCATAAACTTTAAACCCTAAAAATTTAGCCTTAATCTTTATCTTAAAACCCAGATTTTGCCCTAATTTTTACCCTAAAATTTTTCCTAAACCTTAAATTTTTATTAAACCTTAAAATTTTTCTCAAACCCTAACACTAATTATTTCCTTAACCTAATTTGCAAACTTTTTTCTAATTTACTCATTCATTTTTATGTTTTCATTCATTGTTTACCTGATTATGTAACTGCTCTACCTTTGTAATTTTTAGGTTTTATTTTTCGCCATTATTATTATGTAACTGCCCCTAAGCCATGTAATAACGTAGGAAATTTTATTTTCTGCCTTTTAAATTTCTGCCATTTATTTTATGATAATTGTGTGGTTAGTAATTTAGGGTGTGAAAAGAAATAATTGAATAAACGGACATAGAAAATTAATATTCAATATAAATATCTGAGAACAATCACTCACACACGTAAGTCGATCGTTTTACGATCGCCATCTGCACCTCCTAGGGTTTCCCCTCTCAGTTGCCTTTAATATGGTCAAGTCCCTCGAAAGTGGGGGTGTCTTAAGCAAATGTCCCTACAAAATAAATCATCAAGTCCCTACAGATTCAAAAGATCATAAGTCCCTTCGAGGTTGCCTATGGAATAAAGATATTGTCCCTACGAATTGCTAAAGACACCCCTGCAAGTTGCCTTCATTGACCATACGATGACCATACGCCCGTCCCTTAATACATCCAAGGTAATGACTACTTACTCCTTAAAAGTAAGGACAATCTTACCTTTGAAAGGAAATAAAGAAACATGAAAGACCAATCTAGGGTAGGTAGCACCTAATTACTCGCTCACTTCTTTCAAAAAAAAAAATTCTTATTCACACCTCACTTTCAAAATATTTTCAAACTTAAGACTTTGTATACATCCATACGAGGATCATTACAAAGAACTTCTGAAAATATTTTCTAAACACACACTACACATCTTTCAAACAAGTTAAAGTGAGCTAAGTAACTAAGAGCCCATGGATAACAATGGATATAAAGGGTGCTAACACCTTCCCTTTATATAACCTACCCCCCGAACTTAGAATTTTAAAAAGGTCTTTCCTGTTCTTTTATAACCTTTCCTATTGGATAAAATAAAAGTTAGTGGCGACTCTTGCTATCCGCAACATAAATAAAAAGTCAGTTCTCCCACCGTGTTACAGAACTGGCGACTCTACTGGGGAGTACATAAAGAGGGGTTACCTTAGGAATTAGGATCACTTACTATTTGACTTGCTTGTTTTATATTTATTTGTTGGGTTTATGTGTGAAAGATCCTAACCCGGATCTAGTGTACCCTAGGTAAATGGAAATAGACCAAGGAAACTGTACGGCGTATACTGATATGGTTGATCTGGTGGTCGTAGTTAGTGTGACTTCTTGGTTGGTGCTTATGTTCCTTAAGTAAGTTGAGGATAATATGGGGCTGCCATACGTTGTCATTAACACTAACTACCCTTTAAAACCTTAATTGACCCATCTTGGCCTTTAAAAAGTAGTGAGGTAGCCGGCTTTGGAGAAGTCTAAAGTTAGTTGATACTCGATGTTACGCTCATTGAGATTCTAATCTTGGGGGGTTTTGTTGGCAAGTAAGTTTCCTACTGAACAACAACCCTTGAGAAAGATCAGTGATATTGAGATCCCTTAGAACCTAGTTACTTTTGTAGGACAGGAATGAACCAACTAAACTTCAGGGGGAGGGTACTTTCCTTTAAACCTCATGCAAGCCTTTAAACCTAGGGCTATTGTGTGACTTGCTTGTGTGTGCCACATGTTTGTGATTGAACATAACATCATAACATTATGACATCATAATCATAATATTCTCACTAACCATTTCAAGGATCAAAGGATTTATCTTTGTTCTTTGTTGCAGGTTATGGCTTCCACTCATAGGTATAATATCTGAATCAACTTTGTAGGGATACCTTCCAAGCTTAAGGATTTGGTCTCAAAACTTCATGAAAGCTCCCAATTCATCAAGAAGCATGGTTATTTACTTGACTTGGTTACTTCAGGGTTTGATGAAGATATGATGAGTGTCCTATTCCAGTTTTTTGATCCTAAACATCATTGTTTCACATTTCCCGATTATCATCTAGTGCCTACAATGGAAGAATTCTCCAAGTTACTTGGGGTACTTATCCTTGATCAGAAACCATTCACAGTCTTAGAAAAAGAGCCTAAACCTGAAGTCATTGTTGCAGCCCTACATTTGAAGAAATCAGACATTGTCCTAGAAACAAGAAGTGAAGTTAAGGGTATTCTTGCTAGAGTATTGATAGAAAAAGCTCAGGTGTTCTTGGATGCTATGTGTTACAATGCTTTTGAGGAGATCTTAGCTTTGCTGATTTATGGGTTGGTACTATTCCCTAATCCATACCAGTTCATAGATGTACACGCCCTCAACATATTTCTGACTCACAATCCAGTGCCTACATTACTTGTAGATATCTTACATTCTCTTCACACTCGTACTACGAAGGTGCGAGGAACTTTGATGTGTTGCATACCTCTACTATCTAGGTGGTTTATTTCTCACCTTCCTCGATCTGTGATGAAGAATGAACAAGGTTTGAGGTGGTCTAAAAGGATGATGTCACTCTTTCATTCAGATATTCACTGGTGTTCCCGATCTATGGTGAATATTACTATCATTAACCGTTGTGGGGAATTCCCTAATGTGTCACTCCTTGGAATAAGAGGGGGCATTACCTACAATCCTTCTTTAGCTCTACGTCAGTTTGGTTATGCTCAGAGTAATGGTCCTCATGACATGCTTATTCAAGGTATTGTGTTTGATTATGACAACGATCTTCAAGGTTACCGTAAAAGGTTTATGCGAGCTTGGATTGGTGAACAAGGTTGATAGTAAGACTCTGGAACCAAAGTACTCCATTTATATAGAACCTTACCTCAGATGGGTGTGGTCTCGTGCTCAGACTCTTATGATGCCATATCTTGTTGTTCTACCGGCTACTATGGAGCCTATTGTTGAAGGAGATGTTCCTTATACCATCATTCATCCAGATATGCCCACTGATTTGGAAGAGCTGCAGAAGCCCTGGATCCAACTGAAGGAGCAAAGAGATACATTTGAAGCCCAATTCAGGATTAGCCAAGAAAGAGTCTTGGAACTGACAAAGCAACTTCACGAGGAGCAGAATCTCAACACATATCTCAACACCAAGAGGAAGCGTCCATGGGAGACTTAAATCTCAGATGTTTTATTTTCTGTATAAGCTTTATTTGTTTTAATTTTTAAGCCTAAGGGGAAATATTATTTCAAGCCTACTAATAAGAGTTTTGTTTTTGTTTGTTTTAACAAATTTAAATCCTGCGGTCCTTGAAAACATTGCATATGCATTTACATACCATATCATTGCATGACAGGTTTTCACAGCAGGTTTCTCATCTTCTCGTTGTTAATTTCAGCAGAAATGGCTCTCGAACAATCTGTCAAAGATCTCTAAGCTCAGAATGCTCAGTTTCAAGAAGTTATCCTGAATTTGTCCAAGGGGCAAGAAGAGTTGAAAGCATTCCTCTCTAAAGACATGAAAAATAAGAATCTTGAAGAAAACGAGGATGATCAGTTGGAACAACTGCAAGCTGAGATGGAAGAGATGAGAATCTAGATGAATGTCCATGTGGCTCTTATCTAGAGCTTAGCCCAGGGGCAAGAAGAGCTGAGAGTCTTTGTCAATAAACTTCAAGGTAACAGAGTCGGGAATCTAATCATCAGTCAACCTCCGATGAAACAAGCTGACTTGGTTGAAAGGAAGATAAGGATAAGAGAAGGAAAGAGACAGGATACTAATGTTAGTTCTTCAATTGAAGAAAGAAGATCTTGTAAGCTTAATCCACCTCAACACAAGGAATGTAAAAGGCAATTCATCAAATTCGACACGCCAATGTCGCAAACTTTGCAATGCTTGTTGGAGATAAAGCTAATTTCCTTGAAAAAATATCCTCGAAAGCCCAATACTTCCTCCCCTCGCTATAATCCCAATGCAAGGTGTGCGTATCACTCCAAATGTCCTGGACATGACACTGATAACTGTTGGGCATTGAGGAATAAGATTCAAGACCTGATTGACGAAAGAAATTTGGAGGTTACGCCAGAAGATCAGATTGAATTCTCCTATCGTCCATCAAACATCGAAGTTGCAAGACAAATTTCCCGAGGTAGCAAGAAAGAAAGCCCACTTATCCCTATTAAAGTTTGGGATACCTTAGGAAAGCCAAGTGGCATATTTGATTTCATGGTAAAATATACCGCTCCTGAAAGTTCACAGATTGCAATCGAAGACATTCAGCCAACTGGATGGGACATCATTTGATTTATTCTGTTGTAATTTCTTTTGTTTGTCCAAGCATTTACTATTATGTTAAACTTTGTTTTCACATTAATGCATTGCGTGTGTTTATCTTGAATTAATCCATTCGTTTCACTATATTTAAAATTATGCTTCTTACTTCTATTTTGTGTTATTTAACTCTTGATAAAGTTGTAAGCCTTTAGAGGGAGGATGATGAAAACAATACCATAGTCTTATGCAGTATGCTTTTGAACAGACTATGCCGAAAATGTGCAGGCATTGTTTTGATTCCTAAATAGTGGAGATATAAGGAAGTTAATCCCTAGTCAACCCTTTTGAGCCTATGAAGTAGGAGTTTTCATTCCTACGCAAATTAAAACCCTTAATTATAACCTAAGGGCATGGTAGTTCCTCGGTTAACTCAATTATGCCAGTTGTCCTTTTTGTACACAACTAATGATGGTTTTATGCAATCATTAAGTTTGACAATCAATATCTATCAAATGAAAAGCTCACTAAGTCAAAACCTATGAAGGAGACTTAGTAAAAATTGAGAAATCCCGCTGACTGTAATCTTGAAATAAACAGTTCAGGAAAAGGAAAGGATAACAAAGTCAAAAGAAAAAGAGGTCACTACAAATCCTCAACAAAAAAAAAATGATTAGTTTTTCAAATAAACTATTGTCAGTATTACAATTCCAAACTACTTGGGAGCCTCAATGCATGAGTTAACCGAACATAATACTGAAGAACATCACGAAGAATGGATTGGGTACAAATAAATTTGAGCCTTTATCCTTTAATTCTTAAACCGTGAACCAGACCACGTTATAACCCTTTAAAAGTCCTAACTGAAGCATGGTTAGTTCGAAAACGTACTGCTACAAAAAGGTATCCTGACTCCTTTATGGCTTATTATAAATCTCGAGTTAATATCACAGTTTTATAAACATTATATTGCTAAAATAAATCTTTTTTAAAACTTCAAGACAGACATAAGCGCTGCATTTTGAATATCATTGTTTGCATATAACTAAGTGTTTGATAGTAGAGAAGCTTACATGATAAATATTCAATAAACCAAAGTCCTCCCGACAAACAAAGTTGCTTCCTGGATCAAAGCCAATGTATACAAGGGGGCATGGTCACTATCTTCCACTCAAGGGGGCACGCCATGTTATTGTCCAATTCATCTGGGGAAGTCAGGTCAAGATTCAACAATGCTTAAATAGCCAGGGGTAGGTCTGCTCATCTTAATTACCAGAGGTAACATTACCGAGTTCACGATGCTAGGGGCATATTATTTTGGGGCATTTTGTTTATTTCTCTTGAGGTAGATTTATCAAATACCGCCATTTTGGGACAAGTCATCCTCAGCTAGGGACAATGCTCTCTTTTCAAACCTAATTAGATCAAATCCAGTTGCAAGCTCCTTAACCATTGACCGGGACGTACACGATTCACCGCAGTCTGAAAACACATTCCTCTCATTATATTGCCTTGATATTGGATTTTCAGCAAAAGCCATTATGGAAATTAACTATTTGTGCTAATAATATCAGATGGTGTCAATATCATGTCTTCAGATTCATTAATGATAATTCCTAGAAAAATACTCTGGGAAGTCAAGAATATCAGAAGTTCTAAATCCATTGGTTACTTTGAATGAGTATACACTTTCAAAATTGATATAACTCTATCTTCGAATTCAGGTTTAATTTTCCCTTTTACTTAAGCGAAGACGTCTGTTGATTATGTATGAATGTATATATGATTTTGAATATGATTGATGTTTACCAGAAATGCATAAAATACAATAATAGCATTTAATAAGGACAATCGGAGGTAGGAATCCAACAAATCTTCGTCGGTTCATCCCCACAGAGTAATCTTCACGAATATATTCTAACGAAACGTTCTAAGTAGCTTCTTGTACTTCCAACTCTATGAAATCTTCAAGTAGATATCATCCGAAGAATTGATACTTGGTCGGATAAGTCTCCAAGGGAATGTCCATCTCTTTTATCCCCAGTCAGGGTATTCAGGAACTTAATCCTTCAATAAGAAGTACGACGAACGAAAAATGGAAGATCCTAAGTACGATATTCCAAGACAAGACGGGAACGAAGTCTTCATATTCCTCAGCAACAAATCGGGATTTATTTTCCCCATCCAGCCGTTGTTATACGAAGCTACTCATGCGATTCAACTACATAATTCATTCATACATCATTTCATATAATACGCATACAACATTCTCATTTATGATAAGAATGTCGTCTTGAAAAGCGCTATATGCATCATGACATTGCATAGAACTAACCTTGTTTTTCAGGTTAATTCCCCAGCAGACGAATGGCATCAACAACTTATTCTTAGGCTGCTATATCCCTCCAAGGGTTACCTCAATCAATATCTTGGAATGCTCTATCCTCCAGGAGTACATATAACAATATTCTTGGACTACTATATCCTCCAGGAATACATATACCAATATCTTGGGCTGCTACATCCCTTAAGATTACATCCATCAACGTATTGGGATGCTACATCCCCCAGGGCTAAGAAAACCAATATCTTAGGCTGCTACATCTCCTGGGATTACACCTATATCCATCTTTGGCTGCTATATCCCCCAAGGGTTATCTCAAACAATATCTCGGGCTGCTATAAACCCCCAGGATAATATCTTGGACTGCTTTATCCTCCATGATTACACATAACGACATCTTGGAATGCTCTATCCTCCATGATTACACATAAAAACATCTTGTACTGCTCTATCCTCTAGGACCACACCAAACAACATCTTGGGCTGCTACATCCCCTGAGATTACATCAATCTACGTCTTGGACTGCTTTATCCTCCAAGAGGTATGTCTGAAGAACATTTCTACTCCGAATGGCATCTTTAAGCCCATTCAAGCAATACAACCAACCAACAACATTATTTTGCGCATCGGCGAGTGCAAATATTTGGGCTTTAGTGTTCAATCCCCTTCAACCTTCAAGTCACGAATGGCGTACATGCCAATTAACTCCTCAGGTTTTAGAAAATTGAACAGGGGCAGCTGTTGTACCCAAAAAATTTCCCTCCCATATTCAAGACAATGTGTCTCAAGAGGTCTCCTAATAGTCACAAGATTCTCAATTGGTCAAAGGGATTGAAGGTTTCATCAGAAAAAACCTCCTTCTGAACAATGGATCTTAAAACCAGGGTTTTGAGTTTACCCAAGAAAAGTGGACTTCCAAAGCCTCAAGTGGACTTCATAACATCCCACATACCTCAAAGAACCCTCGTGTCAAGTTTCAAAGCTTTCTCACAAGTTTGATCAGTCAGATGCTCAGATAATCAAAAATCAATTAACTTGGTCAAAAAGTCAATTGTGGTCAACATAAAGTCAAACTTCAATATTTTTGGTCAACATCAAGATTCTGAGGTGAAATTCATCATTTTATCAAGGTTTGATCATGATTCATCAAGGAAACCTCAGAATCATCAGGAATCAAGAGTTGCTAAATAAAGGTTTTGTGTCGGAAAAGTCAACTGAACTTTGACCAGCCATAAATTTCACACACTTCATCAAATATTTCCCATCCAAATCTCATTTTAAAGGAAATTCAATTATCTACAACTTTGTGTCTCACAAGCCAAGTCCAAAAATGCTTCATTTGGAAGGTATGAGCCAAAACATTATAGTTCTTTTTGAAAGTCAACAAAAAGTCAACTTTTTTCAAAGCTCATAATTTGAAACTGGTAAATGATATGGACATGGGACCAAAAGGGTTGATTAGAGGACACTCTAAGATTTCTAAAAAGTCCAAGAACACCTTCATGGGGTCAAAATTGAAGAAATTATGCATTGTAAAAGTTGGGAAATTTTCAAGAGGTTTATGAAACAAAAAGGGTCTAAACTACAGATTTTGTCAAATGGGCCCATAATATTCCAATCCAAACTCAAAGATAAGCCCATCCACGACCCAATGACCATATTTTCTGATTTTTATTATTTTTTATTTTTTATTTTTTATTTTAATAACTTAAAATCATTTTTAATTAAAATAAATTATATAAAATCAAATATTTGGTTTGAAATTTACTTTGAGATCAAATATATGATTATTAAAGTGATTTAACCCGTCTAAATTCGTGAAAACTCAAAAGGCATGATTTAATTTGATTTTTTTCACAATTATGGTCAATTGTTTCTTCATTCACAAGTAACTCCAATCCATGCACCCAAGGTCCATTCTTTCTACCCTAAATTACATCCTTATAAATACCCAACACGACCACAAGAGCGGGGGACGATTTACTGCACAAGGTAAGGGTATTCATAATGAAAAAAACAAGGAAAAATTGCAGTTCTAGAGGAAGCAGATGGAGTGGATTTGACGCGCTGAAAATTTTTAAATTTCTTGTTTTATACTTTATTCATTTGTTTGATTATGTGAACAGATGAGCATCAGTGGCTTGGTGGTAAGGCGCGCGTTTGGTAACATTGAGGGCATGGGTTCAAACCCAGTCACAACACTTTTTTTCATATATTTTGTTTTATTACTTGTTTTATTATATAATGTTGTGTTTATGTTTCTTAGCACCTGCGCGCAGCTGGTCCAGTGGCTGGGAAGTTATGCCTTGAAGAACAAGGGTTTGGGTTCAAACACTGGCCACAACATTTTGACAAAAAAACATGAGTTCTTCCTAATTTTTTTTTTAAAATTTCCTTAATTACCTTAATTTATCTTTTAAACATGGTTAATCTATTTTGTTTCTTAACTAATTTTTAATTAACTTTTTTTAATAATAACCTTTCACTATTTTCTTAACAATTTTTTTTATTAAATTTAAGTTAACATTTTGATTAGTATTATTACTTTTATATTTAGGTTTATAAGTAAACCCTAATTATTTTCATAATTAAAACCTCAAACTTTTTTTTAAACCTTAATCAACCTTTAAATGTTTTTTTTAATTTAATTAATTTTCATAATTAATTTTTCTTAAATTTATTTAAGTATGGGGTTATTTTAATATAAACTGATTATATATTTTCTTTTGTAAAATCCAACCTTGGGACATTTTTTTATTAACATGTTTTTTTTCTCATTTTTATTATATAAAAGGTATTTGTTATACTTATTCAGATGCAGGCGCGCAGCCTAGTGGCAAGACAAAGGGCAAGGGTTCAATTCTCCATTATGGCATTTTTTTACCAAATTGGTTATTTCTCTCCCTTTTCTTTAATTTTCAAATTATATATTTTCTTTTAAATTACAACCTTAATGTTTTTTAATTAGTTTGAAACCTAAATTTTATAAACCTTAATTTTTTCATAAACCTTAATTTTTTCCCCTAAACCTTAATTTTAAACCTAAGCCTTAATTTTTTGTCATAAACTTTAAACCCTAAAAATTTAGCCTTAATCTTTATCTTAAAACCCAGATTTCGCCCTAATTTTTACCCTAAATTTTTTCCTAAACCTTAAATTTTTTTAAACCTTAAATTTTTTCTCAAACCCTAATTTTTAAACTTTTTTCTAATTTATTCACTCATGTTTATGTTATTCATTCACTGTTTTCCTGATTATGTAACTCCTTCGCCTTTGTAATTTTTAGGTTTTATTTTCCGCCATTATTATTATGTAACTGCCCCTAAGCCGTGTAATAACGTAAGAAATTTTATTTTCTGCCTTTTAAATTTCTGCCATTTATTTTATGATAATTGTGTGGTTAGTAATTTAGGGTGTGAAAAGAAATAATTGAATAAACGGACTTAGAAAATTAATATTCAATATAAATATCTGGAAAAAATCACTCACACACGTAAGTCGATCGTTTTACGATCACCATCTGCACCTCCTAGGGTTTCCCCTCTTAGTTGCCTTTAATATGGTCAAGTCCCTCGAAAGTGGGGGTGTCTTAAGCAAATGTCCCTACAAAATAAATCATCAAGTCCCTACAGATTCAAAAGATCATAAGTCCCTTCGAGGTTGCCTACGGAATAAAGATATTGTCCCTACGAATTGCTAAAGACACCCCTGCAAGTTGCCTTCATTGACCATACGATGACCCTACGCCCGTCCCTTAATACATCCAAGGTAATGACTACTTACTCCTTAATAGTAAGGACAATCTTACCTTTGAAAGGAAATAAAGAAACATGAAAGACCAGTCTAGGGTAGGTAGCACCTAATTAATTGCTCACTTCTTTAAAAAAAAACTCTTATTCACACCTCACTTTCAAAATGTTTTCAAACTTAAGACTTTGTATACATCCATACGAGGATCATAACAAAGAACTTCTGAAAATCTTTTCTAAACACACACTACACATCTTTCAAACAAGTTAAAGTGAGCTAAGTAACTAAGAACCCATTGATATAAAGGGGTCTAACACCTTCCCTTTATATAACCTACCCCCCGAACTTAGAATTTTAAAAAGGTCTTTCATGTTCTTTTATAACCTTTCCTATTGGATAAAATAAAAGTCGGTGGCGACTCTTGCTATCCGCAACATAAATAAAAATTCAGTTCTCCCACCGTGTTACACATCCCATATGGTATTGACTCATGTCCAGATTAAGATTTCAACTTTAGGATCCCCGATTGGTCAAAACCCTAATTTAGCACTACAGATGCCCTTGGGGCTTGATCCTTTTAAAATCATGAAATCTTGTGATTGATCCTTTGTGTTTATGATCTCTTTATCCTTATGAATGATAGAAGAGATATAGAGCTTAAGCTTGAATAATAGGTCCATTCTTGATTGATCCTTTGCCTAAATTCCTCAGTGAACTGCAAAACCCTAATTCTTGATAGGTGAATCACAAGAAACAAACTTTAGTCTGGACCAATGGATTAGTAGTGCATAAAAGTGTAAGCAAATGATGTAAAATGTATGCAAATGTCAAATAATCTTGAGGTCAAAATTTAGGGTATGACAATTTTGACTGACAATTCTTACTCAACCTTACAACTATCATCCACCGTAGCGAAACAAAGAGGGAGGACGCAGACAAAAGGTAAGGAATCAAATTACCTAAATTTCATTTTCATTATTGTTTTCCTACTTGCATCATGGTAGAACTAGTATTTTGCTTCTGATTTGTTTCTTTGTCTGTTTCTACGATGTGATTCTCTGTTGTTGTGATTATTTTCTTATGTTCGTCGTTGATTCTGCAACCTGACCTCATGAGTGCGTGTTTGTCTTCATTGTTTGAGAGCACATTCATTCATTGTCGTGAGGTTTTCTTTCCTTTTGTGTAGCATTTCTGAGAGACAGAGAGATGGAAGGCGAGATTGAGAATTAGAGAGAGCCGTGAGTGGGGAGAACATGAGAAAGGTCTGAGATTTTGGAAGAAAAATAACGATTTAGAAGAAGAAGAAAACGAGTTTGTTCGTGCATTATGAATAGGGAATTTTCCTCTTTTTACATTGAGTTACACAACCGGGTTTGGGTTGGGGATAATTGATCCATTTATGTTGACCTGCATCCTACCAAGAGACAGTGGTCTGGGCCTCACATCTTGCTATCAACAATACCACCTCTACATCCCTTTCTACTTCTTGGTCCATCCCATTTAGACCTAGCTTATTTGTTTATTTTTCATTTCATTAGTTTAATTTTTTTTCATTTTCTTATTATTATTTATTTTAATTATTTATTTTATTTGTTTTATAATATATATCCAAAAAACCAAAAATATATTTATTTTCGTACTCTATTTTATTATATCTTTTTATTTGTTATCTAATATTTAAAATGTGATACAAAATATTAAAAATATTTTATTTATTTAATGTATTCCGTTAAATGTTTATTTCTAGCTTATTGATTTATTTGTTAAATGTAAAATACAAAAATATTGAATGCAACTTAGTTTTTAGGGTTTCTTTGTTGATGCTTCGACTCGTACTTTGTTCTTGATGGATCTTGCTACTTTGTCTTTGTTGCCTTGCCATGATAACTGTTGAATTTCTTTGCCACACAATGTTTTGTCGTGTTCTTATATAATTTATTTCTTGATGACCACAATGTTTTTCCGTGTATGTGTGTTGTTGATTTTTACACGATGTTTTACTGTGCATGCTTTGTTTCACACGGTGTTTTGTCATGTGTGCTTTTGACTTCATTTGTTATTTTATACTTGTAACTTGATCCAAGGAAAAAGGATGTTATGTTGACTTGTTGTCATGTACATGTTTCTTGCGTATTTGTTGTCCCTTGGAAAAATTATAGTTTGGTGGTGACATCTATGTTTTGTGAGTCAAGTTAATTAATAGCTTGCTCTCTGATTCTCACCATGACAAATGACTTATGGTGTTTTGCAGATTTTGCATGGCTAGGTTGGTTGGCAACTTGTGTCAGCAACTTGGCAAGGCAAGGCTAAGGTTATGTTGCAAGGTTTCAAGGCAAGTTGGTGAAGGGAAATTTGTGATATAAACGCAACAGAAAACAAACAAAAAATCCCCTTTAGAGATCCTTACGAAAGGTCATGATCTGTGATAAAATATTTACCTCTTGTGGTGCTTGAAACCTTTGATTCTGATTTGATCACGAGGGTTGTACAACGAACAACGCCTCTACTCAGTCCACAGGAACAACTTCCTTCAGTCACAGTGCTAGCTGGTACGATTGAAGGTTTAGAGTGAAAGGAGGGGAAAAGGGAATACGGCCAGAGTTTCAAAACAACAACAACCGAGCTTCGTCACAAGGGTTCTATTAATAGAACTACTTATGTGGGCTTTAAGCTAAAAGTCCAACTCAATAATAATAATAATATTACTATATTATTAAAATAACTATTATTATAATAACCAAAATTTTATTATTATTATTATATTTTATAACTATTATAAAATTAATAATAACTATTATTATTATATCATATGGTACCTTACCATATTCCGTATTCCATTCTAGTGCATCGTACCTTACAGTGTACCTTATTTATTCCACCTCTTCTCTAATTGTCCTTATGTGTGTGACCCTTTAGGATTTCGCGACGTTGGCAATTATATTAAATCATGTATTTAACATAATAAATAGTGAGCGGTATCTAGCAACACATCAGTCTTACCCAAGTCACAAAATTGTCATGTGATATGACAAAACCTTTTGTGATAATATTTGCGAGTACGATTACCCTTTTTCCCTTATGTCTATATTGAACACAAGGCATATACCGTGTCATCCTTGTCCAGTTCAGTATTGGGCCCTTAGATATTTATCCTATTATGCAGGATGAGAAAATTCTATCTAGGCTACTCATGTCTCTCAACATGCTTTGTGAAGTACCCATCAATTGTCTTTATGATCATCCAGTTACGGACAACGTTTGATCAGCAATAAAGTACTTGAATCTACATCTAGGGTCCATAGTAGTTTCTGATCGAAGGGTGGTATACACCATTATTACCATGAGAGTAACTTATGACACTTTTCATAATATTCTATGTAGTACTCTCATAGTGGGCCAATCCAGTATAAATATGACTCCTAATATTCATACCTATGTCAAGACTTGATAACTCCTTATCCATGATCCATGAGATGTGATCATCAGTCTATCTACATAATAGTCTTAATGCTTTAAGGTTATCCCATTTCACATTAAAGCTTGACTATGGATGCTTTAAGAATAGTGTCCTTATGTTTAATGGAATCTCATGATTAAGTCACACTTAATATTTCATTAAACGAACTAGCTATTCTAGGGACTTTATCATTTTGGAAAAAACAAACATAATAAAGAAATGGATTTTATTATTAATAAATAATTCGATACAAGTACCAAATTTATTGGCCTCTAGGGATTACACCAATAATCTCCCACTAGCACTAGAGCCAATCAGGTATACCTCTAATACCCATAGATCTAGTGTGACCATCATGCTTCTGCTGTGCAAGAGGTTTTGTGTGTGGGTCAGCAATATTGTTAAGTGTAGGTACTCTGCATACTTTCACATCTCCTTGATCTATTATCTCTCAAATGAGATGATATCACCTAAGTATGTGTTTGGATCGTTGGTGAGATCTAGGCTCTTTATCTTGTGCGATGGAACCATTGTTATCACAATAGAGATCAATGGGATCCACAATGCTAGGGATTATGCCAAGTTCACTTATGAACTTCTTGATCCAAACAACTTCCTTTATTGTATTTGTGGCAGCAATATACTCGGCCTCAGTTGTAGAATCAACAATTGTCTCTTGCTTTGAACTTTTCTAGCTCACATCGCCACCATTTAGGTATAACACATAACCAGATTGTGATATGAAGTCAGCCTTATCTGTCTGGAAGCAAGCATCGGTGTAACCAATTACCGTGAGCTCTTCCTGACCTCCATATATCAAGAATGTATCCTTAGTCCTTCTCAAATACTTAAGGATATTCTTTACATCTACCCAGTGAGCATCACCAGGATCAGATTGGTACCTACACGTTGTACTTAAAGCATACGAGACATATGGTCGAGTACATAACATGGCATACATGATAGATCCTATTGTAGATGCATATGGAATCTTATTCATGCGATCCCTTTCTTCCTTGGTTGAAGGGGATTGTGTTTTTGATAGACACAAACCATGTTGCATAGGTATGAATCCTTTCTTGGAATCATGCATATTAAAGCGTCTCAACACTTTTTCTATGTATGTACTCTGACTTAGACCAATCAGTTTTTGTGATCAATCTCTATAGATCCTAATTCCTAATATATAGGCTGCTTCACCAAGGTCCTTCATAGAAAAGGATTTCCCTAACAAAGCTTTTACTTGTTGTAAGGTAGGGATATCGTTTCCAATGAGTAATATGTCATCTAAATATAATACCATGAAAACTATCATGCTCCCAATAACTTTCTTGTAGACACAAGGCTCATCTTCATTCTTTATGAATCCATATTATTTTACAGTTTCATCAAAACAAAGATTCCAGCTTCTGGAAGCTTTCTTCAATCCGTAGATTGATCGCTGTAACTTGCATATCTTTTGGGCTTCTTTAGGTATGTCAAATCCCTCAGGTTGTGTCATGTACACATCCTCAAGAAGATTCTCATTAAGGAAAGCAATCTTGAAATACATTTTCCATATTTTATAATCATGATATGCAACGATAACAAGTAAAATTCGAATAAATTTAAGCATTGCAACTGGTGAAAAGTTTTCATCATACTTTATCCCATAAATATGTTTATAAACTTTAGCAACCAGTCTTGCCTTAGAGGTATGTACCTTACCATCCATGTCAGTCTTCTTCTTGAAGACCCACTTGCATCCTATAGGATTAACTCCTACAGGAGGTTCTACCAAGGTCCAAACTTGGTTTGTGTACATGGAATCCATTTCAGATTTCATGGCTTATAGCCACTTCTCAAAATCAGGACCAATTATGGCCTCTTGGTAGGTTACAGGCTCATCTTGATCCATGAGTAATACATCACCTTGATCAGTTATGAGATATCTATATATCTTTGGTTGGTGATGTATCTTGCTCGACCTACGCTGGTTTTGTTCTACTTGAGCAGGTTTCTCTTCCACAACTGTTTGTGATTCCTGCTATAATTCCACCAATTGTGTATCAATGCTTTGTGATTCTTGAATTTATTCAAGCTCTACTTTTCTCCCACTGATTCCTTTGGAAATAAAATCCCTTTCTAAGAAGACTCTAGTTCGAGCGAAAAACACTTTTCCCTCATAAGGATTGTAGAAGTAATATCCTCTTGTTTCTTTAGGATACCCCACAAATAAGCATTTGTCAGATTTTGGCTCAAGCTTTGTTGAAACTTGTCATTTCACATAAACTTCACAACCCTAAATCTTCATGTAAGACATATGTGGTTTCTTACCACTCCATATCTAATATGGTGTCTTTTCTACCTTTTTGGATGGAACACAATTAAGTGCGTAAGCTATTGTCAGTAGTGCATGTCCATAAAAGGAGTTTGGAAGATCGGAGTGACTCATCATGGATCGAACCATGTCTAACAAGGTTCAATTTCTTCTCTCAGATACACCATTCTTTTGTAGTGTTCAAGGAGGAGTAAGTTGGGATAGAATCCTACACTCTTTTAGATGGTCATCAAACTCTAGGCTTAAATATTCACCGCCTCGATCTGATCGAAGAGTTTTAATATTCTTACCTAATTGGTTTTGTACTTCATTCTTGAACTCCTTGAACTTTTCAAAGGATTCAGATTTGTGTTTCATTAAATACACAACCATACATACTGGAATCATCAGTAAATGTGATGAAGTATTGAAAACCTCCTCTGGATGGTATGTTCAATGGTCCACATACATCAGTATGTATGAGGGCCAAAATATCATTTTCCCTTTCACCTTTTCCTATGAATGAGGTCTTTGTCATTTTTACAATTAAACAAGATTTGCATGTATCATATGATTCGTAGTCAAAAGAATCCAAGAGTCCATCTTTATGGAGTTTGGAGATGTGCCTCTCATTTATATGGCCTAAGCGACAATGCCAAAGGTAACTTGAGTTTAATTAATTAGGTTTCATCTTTTTAGTATTAATGTTATAAATTGGCATTTCAAGATCAAGGATATATAATCCATTGATCATTTGTGCAATAGCATAGAATGTATCATTTAAATAAATAGAGCAACAATTGTTCTTTATTATAAATGAAAAACCAAACTTATCCAAACAAGAAACAAAAATAATATTCCTGCTAATTGCAGGTACATAATAACAATTCTCTAACTGAATTATTAAACCACTAGGTAAAGTCAAATCATAAATTCCTATGGATAAAGAAGCAACCTTTGCTCCATTGCCAACTCGTAGGTCAACTTCACCTTGTGCCAAATCTCTACTCCTTTTTAGTCTCTGCACATTGGTACAAATGTGTGAACCACATCCAGTATCTAATACCCATGATGCAGAAGTAGATAAATTAATTTCTATAACAAAAATACCTGAAGTTGAAGTCTCTATTCCATTCTTCTTATCTTCTAGGTACTTTGGGCAGTTTCTCTTCTAGTGTCCGGTCTTACCGCAATAGAAGCAAGTGCTCTCCTTAGCTATGCTTCCATTAGGCTTCAAAACTGGTGCAGTATGTTTGGGTTTGGCAACTTCCTTGCCTTTCCATTTACCACCATGCTTGGTTGGCCTTTTGTTCTATTTCTTTCCATTACTGACCATCACAGCGAATTTCCCTTTTGACTACAGATTTTTCTCAGTAGTTCTTAACAATCTTAGTAATTCAGGAAGAGATTTGTACATATCATTCATGTTGAAATTAAGGAAAAATTGACCGAAAATCTTTGGCAACGACTGCAGGATCAAATCCGTTGCAAGCCCCTTCTTGAGGGGAAATCCCAATCTTTTAAGATTCTCCACATACCCAATCATCTTGAGTACATGGGGACCTACCGGTCTTCCCTTAACTAGTATGGCTTGGAAAAGGGATTTTGAAACTTCAAACCTTTCATGACTTTCCTGCTCTTGATAGAGCATCTTCAGATGTTCGATCATATCGAACACTGCCATGTTTTCATGTTGCTTTTGCAATTCAGAATTCATGGTAGCCAACATAAGGCAAGCAGTTTCATTGGCATCATCGACATGCTTCTTATAAGCATATCTTTAAGCATTAGGAGCAAAACTAGGAGGTTCCTCATAAGGAACAAGTGTCTCTAAGACATACATTTCTTTGTCATGTTTGAGGACAATCCTCAGATTTCGATACCAATCTAGAAAATTTGTCCCAGACAATTTTTACTTATCCAGGATTGTTCGCAAAATGTTATTAGATGTGTTGTTTGTCATGGTAATCTACATTAAAAGATGGTGGGGATATTAGTATCATTAAAAACATTCAATTAGGCCTTTAATTAAATATGCTCCCACTATTTTACTCAAAACAAATGACCCTCATCATTTGATTTGGAAAATCTCGTTGGAAGATTTTCTAATTGATCGAGATCCTTATTTCACTTTGTTTTAAGTCAACATTAGGTTGATTACACAAAACTCGACTATTTAGGTAGGAACTCCTTCCAATTATAGCTAATACAATTCTTCAATATTTCAGTTGGGTGAATAACTCCTTATTCCAATCCATCATATGGGTCATTCCCAACTCTTGCTTTTGAACGTATATAATCTTATTATATTTTGTTCAGTTAAGTTTGACCCATTGTTTTAGAAATTGGATATTACATTTATCTCACCGCACCTTACTAATATAGAACATGCACCTCGCATTAGGCGAAACCTACAATATTCGATACTAGTCTTGAAGAGTTCTAAAACTTGGAAAGCAAAAATTTAATATTAGTTTTGAGGGAATTTTAATTAGTTTGATCTCACGACTTATTTATCTTATAAATTGTTCCTCACACATTCATCCACATACATACAATAAATATATCAACATAGAAACAAAGGAAACAATTATGGCCCCTAACGCAATTGTTATCCCAAGCCATTGAGAGAACTTAAGCTAAACCTAATAACGATCTTCACTTCTCCAAGCAAGATCTCTAATGTTGTCCTTCTTTGTTTTGTAGTCTTCTCTTTCTCCATAATAATACATTACATAAAGGAAACTCATTTTACATACGAGGGAGTAAGATGAGAAAAGAAGTTACATGATGAGAACATGAGAGAGGCACGACACGCAGGTCGTATTTATAAAATTAAAAACAAAGAAAATTAAACTAAGGCCATAATTGATCACCACAAGAAAAATAATAAACAAAATTTATTATTATTAATTTAAATCCTGTTAATTAAATAAATCAAATTAAAATTTTGGCAAAATAATAATAAACCCTTTTATTATTACTGCAGACATCATTGACGCAACCCATTTGTTGTCCAATGTCCATGACGCCCGTTACAACTCCAATGACGACTGTCACACATCACATGCTGACCGTCACACATTCAAAATGCATGACGTTAAGCGCGGACCTTATTGACGGTGCAACCCTTGTGCCGTCACAAATTTTAACGCAACAGTCTCATACTATCAAACCAACATGATTAATAATTTCATATGATTGATCCGTATGTTATTGCTTCACCATACTAAAGTCGGTTTCCGAAGCAGATAACCACAAATCACACAACTGAATAATAATCATTACGTGATTTGAACTGATGAAATAAAATAGTATATCCAATATACCATCTTTGCATCAAAATTAATCATAACACATGAATTGGATCGATCATATATGTGTAACTTATGAACGATTCACATATCGCTGCTTCACCATACTATTGTCTAATTCCGAAGCATAGTCAGTATCAATCATCCAAACCGTACACAATCTGATGCCAAAAATTCAATACCCAGATTTGATTTAATTTTTCGTGTTTTAATCCAATTAAAACAAAATTGACAGAAAGTAAATAATTACCAGACTCATGGTTTCGTAAGTGGCTCTGATACCACTAAAGGGAAATTTTCAATATAAACGCAGCGGAAAACAAAAAAATATCCCTTTAGAGATCCTTACGAAAGGTCATGATCTGTGATAAAATATTTACCTCTTGTGGCGCTTGAAACCTTTGATTCTGATTTGATCACGAGCTTTGTACGATGAACAATGCCTATACTCAGTCCACGCGAACATCTTCCTTCAGTCACAGTGCTAGCTGGTACGATTGAAGGTTTAGAGTGAAAAGAGAGGAAAAAGGAATACAATTAAGGTTTCAAAAAAACAACAATTGAGCTTCTTCACAAGGATTCTATTTATAGAACTACTTGTGTGGGCTTTAAGCTAAAAGCCCAACTCAATAAAAATATTATTATTATATTATTATAATAATTATTATCATAATAACCATAATTTTATTATTATTATATTTTATAACTATTATAAAATTAATAATAACTATTATTATATCATATGGTACCTTACCATATTCCGTATTCCATTCTAGTGCACTGTACCTTACGGTGTACCTTATTTATTCCACCTCTTCTCTAAAGGTCCTTATGTGTGTGACCCTGTAGGATTTCGCGACGTTGACAATTATATTAAATCATATATTTAACATAATAAATAGTGAGCGGTATCTAGCAACACATCACTGTTAGCCAAGTCTCAAAATTTTCATGTGATCTGACAAAAACCTTTTGTAATAGTATTTGCATGTATAATTACCCTTTTGCCCTTATGTCTATATTGAACACAAGGCATACACCGTGTCATCCTTGTCCAATTCAATATTGGGCACTAAGACATTTATCATGTTATGCAGGATGGGAAAATTCCATCTAGGCTACTCATGTCCCTTAGCATGCTTTGTGAAGTACCCATCAATTGTCTTTATGATCATCGAGTTACGGAAAAGGTTTGATCATCAATAAAGTATTTGACTCTACATCTAGGGTCCATAGTAGTTTCAGGTCGAAGGGCGATATACACCATTATAACCATGAGAGTAACTTATGACACTTTACATAACATTCTATGTAGTACTCTCATAGTGGGTCAATCCAGTATAAATATAACTCCTAATATTCATACCTATGTCAAGACTTGATAACTCCTTATCGATGATCCATGAGATGTGATCATCAGTCTATCTACATAATAGTCTTAATGCTTTAAGGTTATCCCATTTCACATTAAAGCTCGACAATGAATGCTTTAAGAATAATGTCCTTATGTTTAATGGAATCTCATGATTAAGTCACACTTAATATTTCATTAAACGAACTAGCTATTCTAGGGACTTTATCATTTTGGAAAAACAAACATAATACAGAAATGGCTTTTATTATTAATAAATAATTCGATACAAGTACCAAAAGTATTGGCCTCTAGGGCTTACACCAACAGTTGGAACATCATGCAAATACAAAATAATAACTTACCTGCTTATGAAGCAAGCATTGGACGGGGAGTCAAAAGGGATGTGATTAGGTCTAAGCTAATGAGAGTTGACCAAAGAGTCAATTGTTGTCCAATTGTATTTTTTTTTGTATGTGTATAATTTTTAATTGGATCCTTTGAAATGTAACTTGTATGAGTATCTTGTAATTCAAGTAATCCTCGAATGAAAATTTTCATGTATGAACTTTGAATGATGCTTGGATAAACTTGGATATAACTATGTATTAGACTTACATCACAAGTAATGGTTTGGATGAACACATGATTATAAGCATAATGAACTTGAGCATGACCTTTAAATGAAGTTTGAATAAAACTTGACCATAGCTTGTAATGAGACCTTAAACAAAACTCGTCACTTGAAATGAATCTTTAACCATGAACTTGTAATTAATTACCCTTAAATGAATCCATGAATAATGCTTGAAGTATGAAATTTCAATGAATTCTACATCTCGAGTAGGCCTTAGACCCAAACCAAATGAACAAGTGCACCAAAACCTTCTTAATGACTTGCACCTCAGGAAATGATAGAACCTTGAATGATGCACTGATGAGTAGTCTTCACAAGTTAACCCTTGAAAGTCACATAATCAGGTAAATAAAACCCAATCATGTAATAATGAGCACCAAAGATGATGCTCTTGATGATTGTAGTAGCCAAACTTTGAGGATCCATCTGATGAGCATAAGCATGGGGACAAACCCTAATTTACTAATATTTGCATCTTCCAATTAACCAAACCTTCAAAAGAAAGAAACCAATGGGTACTACAATACCTTGATTCTCCAAGATCATTTATCCACGTAACAAGCCTATGTTGATGAATGCATGATGTAATAGATGACCTAATGGAGATTTTGTACATGATGAAAATGAAATACATAAGCCAAAGATTTGAATGAATGGTAGGACAAATTTGGGGTATGATATCTACCCCTATGAATAAAAAATAGGATCGACGGATTTATGACCCAAAAGGTTAAGAGAAGCAACATCAACAGGTTTACAACTCAACCGAATAAGAACAACAAATCTATGTACAAGAAGTAGGATCAGCAGATCTATAGCCCAAAAGATGGTGAGAAGTAAGATCAACGAATTTACGACTCACGAGAAAAGATCAATAGATCTAAGGAAAGGAAGTAGGATCAATAAATCTACATCCCAAAATATGGAGAGAAGCAAGATCAACGGATTTACGACTCACAAGAAAAGATCAAAGGATTTAAGGAAAGGAAGTAGGATCAACGGATCTACAAAGATGGAAAGAAGTAAGATCAACAGATTTATGACTCAAACGCTGGGGAATATGAAGTAGAATCAACGGATCTACGACTCAAAAAAGGTAAGCAGGGAGTAAGATCAACGGATCTACGACCCAAAAAGGTAAACAGGGAGTAATATCAACGGATCTACGACCCCAAAAAAAGGAAAATGAGGAATGGGATCAACGAATCTACGACCCAAGAAAAGGTACACATGGAGTAAGATCAATGGATCTACGACCCAAAAGGAGTAAATATGGAGTAAGATCAACGAATCTACGACCCAAGAAAAAGGTACACGGGGAGTGAGATCAACTGATCTACGACCCAAAAGAAGGTAAACGGGAAACGGGATCGACGAATATACGAGCCAAAAGGAGTAAACAAGGAGTAAGATCAATGGATCTATGACCCAAGAAAGGTAAGCAGGGGAGTAAGATCAATGGATCTACGATCCAGAAGGAGTAAACATAGAGTAAAATCAATGGATCTACAGCCAAAGCAAAAGGTAAACGGGGAGTAAGATCAACGGATCCACAAACCAAAGGCAAGGAAACAAGAGATAGGATCAACGAATCTACGGTCCAAAAGGAGTAAATAGGGAGTGAGATCGACATACCTACGACCTAAGAAAAAGGTAAATGGGAAGTGATATCAACAGATCTACGAACCAAAAGAAGGTAAACGGGGAGTAAGATTAACATATCTATGACCCAAAAGGAGTAAACAGGGAGTAAGATCAACGAATCTATGACCCAAGAAAAAGGTAAAAGAGAAGTGAGATCAATGGATCTACGACATAAAAGGAGTAAATAGAGAGTAAAATCAACAGATCTATGACCTAAGAAAAAGGTAAACGAGGAGTAAGATCAACGAATCAACAAACCAAAGGCTAGGAAATAGGAAATAAGATCAACGGATCTACGATCCAAAAGGAGTAAATAGGGAGTAAGATCAATAGATCTACAACCTAAGAAAAAGGTAAACGAGAAGTGAGATCAACAAATCTATGACCCAAAAGAAGGTAACCGAGGAGTAAGATCAACAGATCTACGACCCAAAAGGAGTAAATTGGGAGTAAGATCAATGAATCTATGACCCAAGAAAAAGGTAAATTAGAAGCGAGATCAACAAATCTACGACCCAAAATAACGTAAACAGTAATTGAGATCAAAGAATCTACAACCCAATAAAGGAGGTAAACGGGAAGTGAGACCAACATATCTACAACCCAAAATAACGTAAATGGGAAGTGAGATCACCATATCTACGACCCAAAAGGAGTAAACAGGGAGTAAGATCAATGGATCTGAAGAAATGAAAAACATAAGAAATGGGGTTTGAATCGGGGTTTTCAAAAATTAAAAGCAAATGACATGTTCGGTTATCCTAGTTCGTTTGAACTAAAACTACTCCAGTCCACCCGCCAAGGTGATTCTTCCTCTCTCAAGCGAGGTCTTAATCCACTAATCAACTTTTGATTACAACACAAAGACCTACTATCAATGTCTTCTTGAGTCTACTGTCTCACACTTTAGTCACTCAAGGAAAATCAAGTTTAACAAGAATACAAAGTGTATGGTATTGCTTCTAGTAAGCTTTATCACTACTATGATGTTTTACACAAAGTTGTTAACACAAATAAACTTGAGGATGAAAATATTTGTATGTGCACACAAGAGTATGTGAACTTTTTCTTCCAAAGAACTCCTTTATATAGATGAGGAGATATTGATCCGTTGGAGACACCATGGGATATTTTTGGAGGTTCATAAAGGATGTTAAAGTTCTTTTCAAAAATAATGATCCTTGTCTGATATGCCATTATTTCTTGATACTCATTAATGAGGAATAATGCTTGAGATCAGAGTTTGCTTCTTTTAGAATATCAGAGTATTTTCAACTTGAGCAGTTGGTGCTAAGAGCATGATAAATGTTCAGATCTTCTATATCAGAACTTCATGAATTTGCATTTGTTTAGTTTTTCTTTGTATTCAATCATCAAAACTTCTATCTTATGTATTAGAACTTCTTGCTTTGCATCAGAACTTCTTGTACATCAAAATAAACAATTTAGGGGGCATATTTGTTCTTTCAATTATCATGGTATTTGTTATCATCAAAACTTATTAAAGAATGTAGAATCAATTCTTGTTCTAACAGGATCTACGACCCAAGAAAGGTAAGCGGGGAGTAAGATCAATAGATCTACGACCCAAAAGAAAGGTAAACAGGGAGTAAGATCAACAGATCTACGACCCAAAAGGAAGGATAAACAAAAGATGACTCCATTGGGAAAACATAGGGTAACCAAAGGGTAAGATAATCAGATCTACGACCCTGGGAAAAATATGAACAAAAGGTAATATCGACATATGATCTATGACCCTGGGGATTGATAGAAATTAAGGTTTTGTATGGGATCTACTGGGGATTAAGATGGTAAGTCCTTGCGTAGGTTCGTGTGTTAGGTTTTGATTGAAATATATGTTGGGGAATGGGATCGACATTCTCTCTAGGGATATAACACCGTCTTTTTTGAGGGATTGATTCGGGCTTTCATGAAAGGTACCAAATATGGCTTATGCTTCGTATGCATGTGTTTAAATTTATATGGTGTAATGATATATTTCAAATGGATATGTTACACATTTGAGGATGTAATGCAATGATGATTACTATGTGTAGTAGGACAAACCAGGCTCATTAGGGGAGCCTTTTGCTTGTTGTCTCGAGATATCAATACGAGCTAGCATTTGGAAGCTTGCAGTACCAATGATCGTTGGGTTTATGAATTGCTGACGAAATGGGTCTTCAGATGCCACTGAAGATTGTGTTATGGTTTTGCAGGGAGAAGTGAGTCAATCTGACCTTCCCTATATCCTGGATATTCTGAGATTGTGAGATGGTCACATATCTTTTTGAGTACGCCATGGTTGTTTTGTTGATGGGGAGTTGTGTGATGATGATTGTGATGGATGACGACTTTTGCAGCTTTCGTTAGGCCAGGTGACCGTTATGATTCCATTACTTGCACATAGAAAAGAGGGATTTGGATTCCCCAATATTCCTCTGGGTTGCTTTTATATCTATGAAAAATCCTGTTTTTTAGCTTACGACTATTAGACCCCCAAAATGTTCAATGTAATGTTTAATAACGAATTAAATCACATTTCACATACAAACTGAAAAAAGGAAAAATAATAAAGCTTTTGGCACAAAATGATTTTATTGAATATGAAAGTTTGCATGTGAATAGGCAATTGTAAAAGGAAGCAACTCCTAAATGAGGTAGTTGCAAAAAAAGGAAAAAGACAACAATGTATACAATAACAATAAGAGATGCTCGAATTTCCATTAAAATTGTCACTGCTATAGTTCTTATTTCCTTTGTAATCTCAACTATTTGCTTTTAAAAAGTATTATTTGAATTGATTTGTCCCTCACCCGGGGTGCATGTTGTCGTTTGTGAAGGGTATTCAAACTGCAGTCTCTCGCTCTTGATCCCTAATTTTTTCTTGGATCGCCCTTTTGGATTTTCAATCCAGCGGGATACCTATTTTGCCTAAACTACCCCTTACAAGGTTTTTAGCTTAGAAGACTCTTTTTTTTTCACATATCCCTAACTTTTGCCTGGACCTTTTCTTTTTATGGTCCACCGGGATGCCCATTATTTCCTAATTCGTCCATTAGGGTTTTTGACTTAGTGGGTCATTTTTAAGCGTAGTATTTTATACTATGTCTGAATTGAATGGGAGTGGAACGTCTTCCCTATCCATGTCTATCAAGATCATATCACCTCCTGAGAAAACATTCTTCATGATGTATGGTCCCTCGTGATTGGTGGTCCATTTTCCCCTCGGATCAGAGTGAATTTATCGTATTATCTTCCTTACCACAAGGTCACCTGTATGGAACTCTCGAGGTCATATATTCTTGTTGAACTCTTTCTTGAGCCTTCTTTGGTATAGTTGACCATGACAAATGGCTAGTAAGATCTTCTCTTCGATGAGGTTAAGTTGATCAAGTCTGGTTTGGATCCATTCTGCTTCTTCGAGCTTTGTATTCATTATAATCCTTAATGAAGGAATCTCTACCTCGACAGGGAGCACAATATCCATGCCATAGACAAGGGAGAAGGGGATTACCCCTGTTGAAGTGCGTACTAAAGTTCGATAACCATGTAGAGCAAATGGGAGCATCTTATGCCAATCCTTGTATGTTCTCACCATTTTCTAGATTATCTTTTTTATTTTTTTTTGTTGGCGACTTTGAATGCGCCATTCATCACTGGCCGATAGGGTGATGAATTATGGTGTTTGATCTTGAACTCTTCGCACAACTCCTTCACCATTTTTTTATTGAGATTAGACCAATTATTTGTAACGATCTTGTTAGGGACCCCATAACGGCAAATGATTCCCCTTTTGATAAAGCGTGCGACAACCTGCTTGGTTACATTCTTGTAAGAAGAAACTTCAACCTATTTGGTGAAGTAGTTGATAGCAACAAGGATAAACTTGTATATATTTGAAGCTTTTGGCTTGATATGTCCAATCATATCAATGTCCCACATTGCAAAGGGCTATGGTGAAGTCAAGACATTCAGAGGCATTGGAGAAATGTGTATCTTGTCTGCATATATTTGGCAGTTGTGGAACATTTTTGTATACACACAACAGTCACTCACCATTGTCATCCAATAATACCATGCCCATAAAAATCTCTTGTCCATAGAATACCCACTAGCGTGAGTACCAAAGGATCCCTAGTGGATTTCCCTTATGATTGATTATGCTTCGTGTCTATCCATGCATCTGAGCAAAACCGAATCATAGTTTCTTATGTACAGGATGTCTCCTGACAAGAAGAATATGGATGCTAACCTTCAAAGTGTTCGCTTATCATGGATTGTATCACCTTCTGGATACTTTTGCTTCTCTAAATATCTTTTGATGTCGTAATACCACAACTTTTCGTTAGACATGTCTTCAGTTCTGAGACAGTGAGTTGGGAATATGTATGTTGGATCTTGATACCGATAGATTCTGATATCAGACACATGATTTAGAAAGCTGACCCTGAACATAGTTGCCAAAGTAGCTAAAGCGTCTGCCAATTGGTTATCTTCTCGAGGGATATGATTTAAAGTGACTTCATCACAAGCAGTAAACAACTCCAATACATAATCCTTGTATGATATTAAATTAGGGTGTCATGTTTCCCAATCACCTCGTACTTGGTGTATGACCAAAGCAAAATACCCATAGACATCAAGAATTTTGATCTTCAAATCAATGGCTGACTCGAGACCCATTATACAAGCTTCATATTCGACAATGTTGTTCGTGCAGTCAAAGCATAACCTGGTTATGAAAGGTATGTGAGTATTTCTTAGGGAGGTTAAAACTACCTCAATTCCATGGCCTAGGGCGTTGGATGCACCATTGAATGTGAGAGTCCATCGCTCCCCTAGTTTGGGTTCTATCGCTCCCCTAGTTCGGGTTCTTCATCATCATCAAGTTTCATAATATCCTCATCAGGGAAATCATACTTCATTGGCTGATACTCTTCAAATATCTGGTGAGCAAGATGATCTACAAGGATGCTACTTTTAATAGCCTTTTGTGTGACATACTGGATCTCATACTTAAATAGAAGCATTTTCCACCTGGCCAATCTGTCAATGAGAGATGGTTTCTCAAAGATGTACTTTATCGGGTCCTTCTTTGATATCAGGAGTGTTGTGTGTATGTCAACATGTATTGCCTCAGATGCCGAGTAGCCCATGCAAGAGCACAATAAGTCTTCTCAAGTAATGAATACCTTTATTCGAAATAAATAAACTTTTTACTTAGATAAAGATGTCATGCTCTTTACGTCCCGTGTCATCGTGTTTTCCGAGAACACACCCCATAGATTCTTCTAGCATTGAAGGTCACTACTACAAAAAACTTATTTAAAACGGTTGAGGATGACATATAATGACGTGGGCGAGGGCGTTGTTATGTAGAATACGCTACCTATCACAATGGATTTTACAATACACCGTTGTAATAAATATAATTGTCCTAGGTTCATTTCCCTGCAATGCCATTTTGATATATAATTGTCGTTAATTCTTCTGCAAAATTAACAAATATTATGATGCTTTTATAAATAATCATATTTTTGACATGTATTATTGTTCTCCATATCACAACACAATAGAAAATACAATTCACATTTTGTGATAACGTTTTGATAATAATATTAACCGTATCATATTCATAATATCACATATACCACATTATAGTTTACACACATTACATAACTTCACATTACAGTTTATCAGAACAAACAACCTATATATTCATAATATCACATATATCACATTACAATGTACACACATTACATAATTTCACATAATTGTAATTTGGTGTATTGGTATCTTATTTCTTGTCCCGGTGTCTGGATTCAAAATACCTATGATTTCAAATAATTGTACTTGCTAGTAGAAATACTTCTAAACTATAACATATAATTAATATATTATGAATAAATAATAAATTACATAATTGTTAATTTTCCCATATGCCTTCTTCATGATCGAGTCGTATAACAAGCACAACATCTCCATCAACTTCATCATATGAGGTAGGTGTCGCTCCCTGGATTTCCATCCTGGTACAAAAGCAAAAGTGGCACGGAGAAGGTAGAGTCGCTAGTCAGACATTTTTATCCCAAAGGAAGGGTAATGTTGCACAAACCCCGGAAAAGATAGGAAAGGACAAGGTCCTGTGAACCAAAGAGACTGGGTTCGGGAGTCGGTTACGACCTGGGAAGGTATTAGCATCCTAGATCGTCTACCGTACCCGACGGTATCCACGCTTGAAAGAATTGTTTCAAAGGGGTAATAATGAAGCTGTTACAAAACTGAGACTGGGACTGGATAGAAGAAAATAAAAGCAAGGGGGGAAATGTAGGGAAAATAAAAGAGTGCTCGAATGCGTAACACCCTATTTTCATATAACTATTTATTTAATTTCGTAAAATTGATTATTTGCTTTATTTCGAATTTGATGTGATTTATTGAGTTTGGCGACGTGCCGAAAGGGTTTATTTGATGAAACATCAATATTTCGGAATTAATTTATTTTAGTGAATAAACTATAATTAGTTACAATTTAATCAATTAAATAAATTAAGATAATTAGAAATTGGGAGGAAGAAGGACAAGGTGGTCATTAATAGAATAAGTAAGGGTATTTTCGGAATTTGATAATTAGGATATAAGGGTTACATGAGGAACTTAGAGAAAGGGGTTTTCATTCTGTGTTTTTGGAGAAGAGGAACCGAGAGAAAACCAAGAACGTGGGATTGAGGAGAAATCAGAAAGATCGGAAGAACAAAGAAACGGTTCAATCGAAAAGCGATAAATTAAGGTAAGGGGCGTTTAATATTGATTATTATCATTGATTAGTTTTGATATCAGTAAGTAAATGGAGAAGATGAAGTGGGTATTAGAGATTAAAGAGAAAATGAATTTTTGTATTGAGTCTGTGATTAATTTTGGAAAATTTCATTTAATCGAAGTTGGGTTAAGTGAGACAGATTGAATTGTTTTTTACTGATATTTTCCAGATAGAGATGGCTTGCACCACCCAACCCCATATCAGTGGTGGCTTGCGCCACCTGAAGATTAGAATGAAAAGAAAAAGAATAATTAATTAAATTAAGAATGTGAATTAGGTGAATTTTATAAAAATTAAATAAAAAAAGGAGAAAACCAAATGTGGCAGGAGCCACATATGGAAGTGGCAAGAGCCACTTTTTAAATGGGAAAAAGATACTTCAAAGTGGCTTGCGCCACATTTGCAGGTGGCCAGTGCCACATTGTCTCTAGTGGCCTGCGCCACATATGGTGGTGGCATGCGCCACTTGTGTGCTTTGGATGGCCAGAGCCACTCCCACGTGGCCTGAGCTACTCAGATATTTTAGGAGTCGTACATTTTCCGATAATTGATTCAGCTACTGTAACCGAATATATTTTCTGGAAAACTTGAAAATTTTAATATAAATCGAGAAATAGAAGCCAGATACAATTAATTTGGAAATTGGATAATATTATTTTCTGTCAAATGACAACGGGGTTTTTAGTAACAATGAGGAATAATTTAGTAAAATGTTATATGTCAAAATACTATTTTGTGAATTTAAGATACATGTTGTGCTTTTGGATAATAAAAATAGTAGCTGTAAACAATGGGAAAACAATATAATGTTATAAACCAATTATTGAGATTTAAGACTAATAACAACAAGAATAACATGGTGAGTATTTTCTGTCATAATAATTAAGATGAAAGTTCCACTGTTTGAGATTTGTGTTTGTGTTATTGATGTTTGCTGCGAATATACAGTGTTATAAGATTGTGAAATATATGTTGTATAATTGGGTGTTGATATTTGATGATGAATGAAGCATATGATTGAATGATGATGCGTTTTGACTAGCCGAGATCGATTTTTATTGTTGTGCGCATCATGCATTCATAGCATTGGTTAGGAAGAATTGTCCAATGATGTTTTTTAGGATGAAGATCCAATGATGAATTTCGGACGATAATGTCCAGTGACGGCCTTAATCCCATAGTGAGGATTAATTGCATATTTTGGTACTCTAGTTCCAAGCGAGAACTGATCCTACTGGTGGGGATCTTTGGAGATAACAATGACTAAGTCATCAATGATGTTTCGGTACCGCATGCATAAAGTCTATGAGTTGCATTGTGTTTTAAAGTTAATTGTGCAATAAGTGTTGTTTGATTTTTTATGATGATATTGATGAGTTATATGATGTATTTGAGAATGTTATTGATGTCATTATTGTGAAACTTTAACAATATCAGTTTCCTAAATATTTTATAATGATTGTGATTACTCACCCTTTCTGTTTGGAATTGTTGTCTCTTTCATGGGTAACTTGCAGGTAATCAGGAGTAGTGTCGAAAGCTTAGGAGTTTCTTCAGGGTGTGTCGGTTTACTTCATTGAAGTAAATTGGGTCTTGCTCTGATACGTGACACCGGGGTTTTTGGGAATTTATCTGTTTAGATTATTCCATGTTTTGTTATTTTGAAGTTGAAGTGTTTGATGACTTTTTCCTATTTTGAAGTTTTGAGTTATGAACTAGATAAGTTTAAACTATGAGATTTTTATGAGATATACCTTAGGGTATTGCTTTTAATTATTAAAGAAGTTTAGAACTTTAATCCGATATGTTGGTTTTATTATTTGATTTTGGATATGTTGTTATTTATTTTATTGAGAAAAATATTTTAAACCAGTGTTACGGAGCAGGAACCTTTGCTAGAGATATTTTTATGAAGTTGTGACATCCGTGATTTTTTGATGAGAAAATTATTTTTTATTAAAATAAGTCGTATTTAATTTGGGGTTTAGACGGGTGTTACAATAGTGGCACCAGAGCAGGTCAGTATGTCCGACCAAGTTGTTTAGAGTCAGTTTTGGTCAGTCGATAATAATGTGTATATTATTGATGTTTTGTTCTATCTAACCTTGACTATTGGTGCACAGAATGGATGGAAGAAATGATGCTGCCATGGCTGCCACTTTACAAGTTGTTGCTAAAACTGTGCAACAGATACCCAATGCTGGAGGGAATGAGGGTACATGTGTGCTTGAGGCGTTCCAGAGGAACAATCCGCCTACCTTTTAGGGACAGTTTGATCCTGACAGAGCACATATTTGGCTTAAGGAGATTGAGAGGATCTTCAGAGTCATGGACTGCTCGGATGATCAAAAGGTGCATTTCAGGACACATATGCTGAAGAGAGAAGCCGATGATTGGTGGGTCAGTACTCGTTGTAGGTTGACTCATGGAGGTGGTGCTATTACTTGGGTTGTGTTCACTAGAGATTTTTTGAGAAAGTATTTTCCCGAAGATGCAAGAAGTAAGAAAGAAGTTGAGTTTCTCAAGCTGAAACAAGGGAATATGAGTGTAACTGATTATGCTTCCAAGTTTGTGGAATTGGCTGAGTATTATCCGCATTATAGCGAAGCAATTGCTGAATTTTCCAAGTGTGTGAAGTTTGAAAATGGGTTGCATCCACAAATCAAACGGACAATTGGTTACCAACAAATCCGCATGTTCGAGGAGTTAGTGAACAACTATAGAATCTATGAAGAGGATAGCAAAGCTCATTCAGCTCACTGTAAGAGTTTAAGTGATAAGCGGGGAAAGCAACATCAGAACCATGGAAAGCCTTATGATGCTCCAAATGACAAGGGAAAACATAAGATTGTTGATGGAAAGAAAAATAGTGGGGGTAGAGTTGCTGCTCCTATCAAGTGCTTTAGATATGCAGAACCTGGTCATCGCTCTAGTAAGTGCGAGAACAAGTTTTTGAGATGCTATAAGTGTGGAAAGACAGACCACCTTGCTTCTGAATGCAAGAATGCTAGCCCGACTTGTTTCAATTGTGGAGAACAGGGTCATATCAGTACCCAATGCCAGAAACCGGAGAAGAATGTTGCTGCTGCCCAGACAAATGGCAGGGTGTTTGCTTTGAGTGGTACCGAGACTCCTGCAAAGGACAACTTGATTCAAGGTACTTGTTTTATTAATGATGTTGAATTAGTTGCTATTATTGATACTGGAGCTACACATTTGTTTATTTCGTTTGATTGTGCGACTAGATTGGGTTTGAAATTTTCCGAGATGAATAGTAGTATGATGATAAATACTCTTGCTAATGGTTCTGTTACTACTGTTGTAGTGGTAAAATCACGAGTGTAAGCTATTGGTTAACTTAACTCAAGGTAAACAGAGTCGCCACCACACTTTTTTTTATTCCAAATGGAAAAGGGAAAAAGAGCGAATAAAACCTAATGAATCTAAAAGCAAAAAGCTAAAAGAATCGAACACAGAATGGGTAAGGGGATAGGTTACAAATTGGGAAGGTTTTACGCACCCAAAATGTCTGTGGTACTCCACGGGAGCCCTTTGAAATATTTATTGCTTTTTTTGGTTTGAAAATAGTTTGTTTGAAAGAGATTGAAGAGATGAGAAGAGAAATGTTTTTTTAATATTTTTGTGTTTGAAGAGACGATTGTCTCATGCCTACGTACCCACAAAGTGCAATGCAAGATCAAAACCTCGTAGTTCGTGGTATAAAATGTGAAAAGAAACAATGAGTTGAATTGATTTTAAAATGTAAAGATAAGTCGTCATTCTTTAGCGAATAATTCCGCTAGAAAGAATGAATCATATCTAAACATGAAAATGGTTAAAAAGAAACGTGCACGAGGGCACAAAAACAATTGAATGAGTTTTGAATGTTTTTAAAGTTTTTGAGAAGAAAGTTTCGATATGCTTATGTGGTTTAACATTTATTAAGAAATGAAATGAAACGGTAAAACCGCATGACCTAAGTCAAGGTTTGATTGTGAAAATGTTTGAAGTTTGAAAACAAAGAAAGTTTTTGAAAATAGGAAGAAGATTTGAAAATTTAAGAAGTGGGAGGAGATGAAGTGACTATCCTAAGACTTGAATGTAAAAGTTAATGGAAGAACAACCAAACCGTATGGTGAACATTCTTCAAAGCGAAAGGATTTCCATCTTCATAAACAAGTGAACCAAATCGGCTAAGGTCTTCAATCCATAATAACTTGAGAAAAATGAGAGATCCTAAAATCTAAGTCCAAACTCCAAGTCCAATGCTAAGGATAGTAACCATAGTCCAAAGTTAAAGTCACAAGTCTTTTAGATGTTTATTCCTTTATTAATGTTTTTGTGTCCAAATGGACAAAGGAAAAATCACAAGCATAACAATATAAACATAAACAATATGGTGAATGATATAGTATAATAAAAGCATAATAAAAGAGATAAGGAGCGAGAGATTGAAATAAAGAGGATAAGGTGCGAGAATGAATTAAAATGTTAGTATATTAATAGTATAATAATATTTACATAGAAATGGTATGATGAACTTAATCAAACACAACCAAAATGAGATAACCAAAATCAAGAGGCAACCGGATCCAATTGGATATTAATCCGAATTCGGGACAAGTTTAGGTCTATGTTAAGGAATCGCCGAGTAATTTACGAAGTAATTACCCTACAAATGAGGCCGGCCACCACCAATTAAGGTGGAAAATATTTGTGCTAATACATGTTAGAGAAATGATATAATGGATCATTCTCCGAAAAACATGTCGCACGAAAAGAAAAGAGGTAACGGTCTAATCTTAATCGAGATTTCACATTGAATTATCGAATGAAATCTATCACGATCCCAAAGTATGGAGAATGATCCAAATGATCATTTATCCATAGATTTGAAATAATGAAGATTAAGCGTCTTCGAAAACCAATAATCGTCGAATCGGAGATCTCATCGACCAAAAAAAGGAAATGAGAGATGAATAAGAAATATGGATCTAAAATAGAATCCAAAAAAAAACTAAAGAAATATTCTCTAAAACTCCTTTCAAAAATTCATTTAATAAAAATTCTAAGAAAAATCACTAAACAAATATTGAAGAAATATCAAACAAAATAATATTAAAAAAAAGTAATAAAGGGGGGATGCACAGCCTAGAGGTGTGAGGATAGAAATATATGGACTTAAATCACTAAGCCCAAAGAAAATCAGCCTATTAAAAAAATAAAAATAAAAATTACACAAATGAAAATCAAATGGAAATGCAGGTGGTGGTGTTGATAGTAAGACTTAGAGTCCATAAACAAAGGCCCAGCAATAACAACCATATGTAAATTTTTATTAAAAAATTAAGAAGGAAAGTCAGGTTAAAGAAAAAAAAATCACGAAGTAAGCTTCTATTATTCCTCTTCTTATTCATAACGGCTACTGTACACATGCAAGGAAAAGAACCGCCGCCGGTACCTTCAAAAGATAAAGAAAAATCCCACCGATCTCTTCCTCACTCCGACGTTGCTTCTTCTCCTTCACTTGCGAACGCCGATCTGTCACGGTTCACACTTCTAGATCGCAAAAAAAGAAACAACAACAATGAACATCAACAACATATGTCTCTATACCTCTTCTTCTTCAGTCTCGCCGTGTTTGTTATTGTCGATGTTTTGTCGTAGATTTTGTAGATTTTTGATGGTTGACTGTTGAAGATTTGTCTGTGTGAGTGATTTATGGGATGTGTTGAATGAAGGTTGAATTTGGAGAAGGTTGTTATGAATTGAAGGGGAAGATGTGAGATTAATAGAAACAAAAGATGGAATTTAAAAGTGGTGGAGGTTTATGGTCTTGAGAGGAAATTTTATGGTGATTTGAAGCTTTGAGTTTATAATTTTGCAGGGTGTATGGAGGCTTTCAAAGCTTTTGTTTGAAATTGGAGAGGGAGAAGCTGAATTTATAGAAGGAAAGCTGAATTTGACTATGTCGTTTTGTGCAGGTTTGAATGCGTTTCGCAAGTCACGAAGAAGGCGTGTTTTGTTGTTGCTTTCAAATTGATTTGTTGCATTTTGTTTGGCTTTTCACTGTGTTTTGGTAGTTGCGTACGGCGTGAAGGATGTAAGTTGCGTTTAATGTGTGCCTCAGCTTTGCATTGTACTTGCCTTGCTCCTACGTTCTGTTGATTCACGTTTGTTGATGCGTTTTCTGTGTATGCAGCATGCGTTTTGATGTATGGACTAATGTGTGTGGGTTTGTGCAGCGTGGACAGCTTGAAAAATAATCAATGGCTGCAAAGTGTGGCTTTGAGGAAGCTGAATTGGGTTGCTTCAAGTGACTGATAGAAAAATGGGTCGATGGGCCTCCCTCAAAAATTTCCCCTTTTTGTGTTCATAAAAATAATAAAATGGGCTCAAGAAAAAAAGGATTATAATTTTTTTGTGATGGTTTAAAAGTAATATAAATGAAAAATAAAAGTTTATGATTAAAAAAGAAATTAATTTGTGGTAATTAAAATTTGGAAATATAAAGGAACTTGATTATTTGGAAATCGGTGGAATATGGATATTCACAAAGAATAGGGATTTTAAAAGGTGAATTTAATATGGAAATGAAAAATGAATAATCGGTAAGAATTAGAAAATGAGTAAAAATGGATAATGGCTATATAAAAAAAATGATGGTTTAGTCGGAAATGGATAATAGATATGAAATCTTGAAAGAAAAGGTTATGAAATATGGATAGTCAAAGAAGATGGAAAAAATGGTTATTGAATAGGGAATGATTTAATCGGAAAGGGATAATGGATGAAATCTGGTCTTAAGCCCACAACCCATTCTTGATTTTTCTCACAAGCCACTGATTAAAATGAAAACAGCCATTACTGAACCAATGATCAACTTGCCAATTTAACCACAGTCACTGAAATCGTCTGAAAATTGCCCTGATAATTCGAAACCATGCTGAGGAAAATCAATCCACAAATGAACCACTGATGCACTGAACCAAAACAATCTGGCCTGAAACTTCTTAAGACCCATAACTTGAGAAACCGAGAAATTTCACACGCAACATGGCTTAAAATTTGAACATGTACTATCTGAGAAATAAACCACTGGCACAAATAATTTGCAGTTGAAACAATCTTTTGATAGTTTGACCAAGATTGGGTCAAACGTCCATCTGAATCACATCATAACTGAATAATCGCACCTGAATTGAAATCATTGTCCTGTCTTTGAAATCCTGCAACATAGAAGAAGAAGAAGAAGAAACAAACTACGACATATTTTTGGTATTTTGGTTAGAAGTTAGTAAATATAAACAGATAAAAGCATGTAAAAACACGGTGATCCCCTGTGAGGCAAGGATCTGCAACCGAGAAGGATAAATGAAATAGTGCGTGATCTTGTTTGTATGCAATATGCAGATGAGATGCGAAAAATCTTAGGGTCAAAAATTAGGGTATGACAGATGCCCCTATTTAAGTTTCTTCAATCCAGAGATAATGAAGATTGAAATCTTCGTTTCGACAAGATGGAAGATACTTAAATATCAAAAACCCAAATTTTTGATCCTAAGATGCCAAAAAATGGAATGGAATGAAATGAAACGAACCAAATGATATGAAATGATATGAAAATGATATGCGAATGATACGAAATGTTATGAAAGCATATGAGATGTATATGAAATGCAGAGAAATCCGTGAGGAACAAAATGACACAAGAAATAGAATAAATGCTGAGGATAAGGACCATGAAACTCCGACAGGGAAAAGCAACATGCTAGAGACCATCACATGGCTCAGCTGAGGTGAAAATGTCCAAGAATGGAAATTGGTCAGAAAGGATCACAACATCCAGGAATGACACTGAATGAAGTGAGAAAAGTCCCGAAAAAGTACACCAGAAACATCCAAGGATGACATTACTGACTTTACTAGGGATATCCAAGAATGGCAATCGGAAAAAGGTAATCACAACATCTGAGAATAGCAATCAGATAAAAATGTGAATCACAACATTCAGGAACAGAACTGAATGAGATGGGAAAAAGGTCTGGGACAGTTCATCAAATCAATGATGACTTCACTATGGACATCCGAGAATAGCATCGGATAAAAAGGACAAACAAGTATTTTTTGTAGGTGCCACGTAAGTTGGACTTTGATCACAAGGTAAGATGTTGAAAACAACAAGACCTTGAGAAACGCATAATGAGGACTAACACACTCATATATGCCAACGAAAGTGGGGAATAACACACCCAAGAAAATGCATAATGAGGAATAACACACTCAAATATGCAAAGGGATACAAAAATGGGGAATAACACACCCAGGAAAACGCATAATGAGGAATAACACACTCAAATATGCGAAGGTTAACAAGAATGGGGAATAACACACCCAAGGAGAAAATATGAGAGAAAATGTTAACAACTAGTTTAGACTCTTAGAGGAGTGGAAAAGATGGAAGACTGATTCCTTAACACGGAGATCACTGCCATTCTGCTCGGGGATTTTAGAGATGCTACCGTTGAACAAATCTCTGTCACACCAGTAAACTGTATCAAGTTGAACATCTTTTGAGAGAAATCATGCAAAGCTGCTTGAAGATTCTTAAAGAAGATTGCCCCAAGTTCAATAACTGATGAGGGTAAACTGATAATGGATTCAGTTCTTGACTATTTCTAGAGAAAATTGATCAAATCTTTGAGATGACTGTCGAGAGACTAAACTGATCATGGCTTCAGTTCTTGAAATGAATGTTGAGAAAATAAACCCAGTATGAAACTTGCAGAGAATCTTCTGACTAACCAAATCTGAGAATAACTTGCGTTGAACAACAAATCTTGAACCATAGGAACTGAGAAGAACTTTCCCCTGATAAGATCACTGACCAAATTTCTTAACTGTTTGAAAATTCTTTGACGAGGAAAGTTTATTTGCAAATAAAAAGTGTTTGTACAAACCTGGTAATTTTAATGCAAAGTTCAATGCAAAGTTTGAAATCAAGAATCATTTTTGGAATGAAATTTATTGATGTAAAGTAAATGAAAACATTGCCAAAACACGGCGGTTGAGACAACATGAAAGATAAAGCAAAGGTAAGAAACAAATGATTGGTAACGAATCTTGGGAGTCAGTTTATGCAACCTCGTTGTAGTATGCTTTTCAAAAGAGACCTAAATTCAATTAGGACTTTTGAAGGTTGTAACGTGGCCTGGTTCATGGTTTATGAAACAAAGGACATAGGCTCAAAGTTTATTTGTACCCAACCCAACTTTATGATGAACTCCAGTCCTACATTCAATTAATTCAGCCTATGCATTCAAGTTCCAAGATATTTGGGGTTGCACATATGAAGATGATTCATAAGCCATAGGATTTTGAGATAGCAGACATGTCTTTCCCTTTTGTTATTTCTAGTGAGGACTTTGGTCCACTCATCTTATTTTTGCTGAGGATTTTGTTGACCTCTTGACAAATATTTCTTTTTATTATCCCTAACTTTTTCCTGAACTGTGTCATTTCAACTTACAGCCAGCGAGATGCCCCAGTTTTTGCCTAAGTCTCCTTCATAGGTTTTGACTTAGCGGGCTTTGATTTTTTTCAATAAATATTTTTTTATATCATCATTTTTTTTGAAAGATAATGACTGCATGGCTTAGTGATTATGATGAACCATCATTGGCTTTTGAATTGAGAAACATCTTCAACACTTCTTGATGTATACGAAGGAAAGCTTGAAATTGCAACCTTTATTGAAAGGTGTCTTGAATGATTCTCTTGTACTTGAATGCACATTTGAATTAATTGAGAACTACCCATCCCCAGGTTAAAATTGCGGGTTTTTCCGAATAGAAAGAACTCCAACTTCAAGGCTAAAAGGGGTTAACAAGGGATTAACTTCCTTATTTCTCTAGTGTTTTGGGATTTGAAACAATGTTTGTATATCATCAGCCAAGTCTCAATTGAAAGCATAGTAACAACAATTGTGGGTATCTCGTTTTCATCATCCTCCCTCCAATCATTGTAAAAGCTTGAGAAAAGATAAATGAACTTGAAATGTAAAGCATAAAGATGCAAATAGTAAATGAAATTGAATCAAAACAAAGCAATGCTCATTTCATTAAAATCAACATGAAAGTACAAACAAGCTTAAGAGCAAACAACTTAATACAATTGAAGAAAAATGCAAACATAAAGAAACAATGGCCTAGTGATCCATCAACAACAAGGATGAGTTGTCCCGTCTGAGATTCTGGCCTTGAAGAAAATTTGACTGTTGAATTCTTCTAGAAGATTCACTTCTCATGCTTCGGCAAAGGATTGTTCACAACATTAGGATTTGTGCCATGAAAGGAAAGGATGTTGTTCCTGATAAGTTCTTGCACTTTAGCTTTTAGTGCAAAGCAATGTTCCAAGTCGTGACTAATTCCACCTTGATGAAACTCGCAGCGAAGATCCGATCTATGGTTAGCTGGAAGAGGATCTGGAACGGCAGACGGATGCCTAGTATTGATTATACCACTCTTAATCAAAGAAGGAAACAAATCAGTGTAAGTCATCGGGATAGGATCAAAGTTTGGCCTATTGCGATACTGATTTTGTCCAGCAGCAGGATGTGGAGCCTGAGCTTGAGTTCGAACTTGAACTTGAGCTTGAACTGGTTGAGCTCGAACTTGAACTTGAGCTTAAGCTGGTTGAGCTTTGACAACAGGAGCAACCGCAACTACGTATGGTTGAACATATCGTTTTTGCCGGCGATAAGGCTTCCTCTCAGTTGAAACAGCATAAGCATCACCATCTCTTCTCTTTTGAAAATTCCCAAGAGACTTTCTTGCAGCATTAGAAGATTCAACATTGGTAATCTTACCCTTCTTGATACCTTCCTCTAGTCTTTCTCCAATAGTGACTAGGTCAGAAAAACCAGATGAAACACTTCCTACCATTTTCTCCCAAAAGAACGGTTGAAGAGTGTCCATGAACAACCCAGTTAATTCTTTCTCGGCCAGAGGTGGCTCCACTTGAGCAGCTTGCTCTCTCCAACACTGAGCGTACTCTTTGAATGATTCTTTCTCTTTCTGTGACATGTTTTGAAGTTGACGACGGCCAGGCGCCATGTCCAGATTGTACTTATACTATCTTACGAAAGCATCAGATAAATCCTTCCATCTTCGGATGTGACTTTTCTCGAGTCCCACATACCACTTCATAGAAGCACCACTCAGACTATCTTGAAAACAGTGAATAAGCAGTTTATCATCTTTGGCATGTGCAGCCATTTTGCGATAATACATCAACAGATGAATCTTTGGACAAGTATGACCATTGTATTTCTCAAATACAGGAACTCTGAACTTATCAGGAAAAACTAGGTCAGAGACCAAACACATGTCTATCGCAGCAACACCGAAGACATCTTTTCCTTCTAGACCTCTTACCCTCTTCTCAAGAGTCAAACATTGTTCTCTAACTTCATCCATATATCTAGGTTCACCCTGACTTTCAGCTTGTGGACCAGCAGCCTGGTACAAGAAAAGAGAATTCTGATAAGTAGTCTGAGCAGTAGTGTGCACAATAGGTTGAGGTTCGACAAAAGTCGGAGCTGAAAAGACTGGCACAACAGATGGACCACCCATTTGAGTATTAGCAACAGCGGGCACATAATCGGGAGGTAACCCAAATTCTGGCCAAGTAGAAGCTAGTTGCTGAATCACAGGAGGGTCAACAACAGTAGTAAAAACTTCAGAGATAACAGTCCTTTGAGGTGGTTCACCTTGAGCAATCAGAACTTGCATCATTTCAGTAAGCCTGGTCATACTGACCTTCAACTCATCAATCTCCATCCGGACTTCCAGGTTATGCTGTTCTTGGTTTTCCATTCTTAATCTGATAGCTCTCAATCTGTTAACAGCTCTAGTACCGTATATGTGTTGAGGAAACAGCTTGACGGATCAACAGACAACTGAAGAAGGAAACAATTGGGATGAGTTCCCACACAACTCAGATGAATGCAAGAATATGCAAGGATGCAATGATATGCAATGTTCACTTCCAATTTCAGAAAAATAACTCGATTATTGCAAACATGGTCAACATCGAGAGTACGGTCATGAAAAATCTTGTCAAAAAGGAATATTTATTTTTTCTTCAATATTTGTAATAACCGGAATTATTTTCCTTGAAAAATGGTTGTGATGATGATCATGATGAATATGTAGATGCAACAACCACAAACAAGATCACGCAAAGCACACAGGTTCAAAGGTTCGGATCACGAGCATGGAGTCAAAGGATAAGAACCAACAACCCACAAAGGCATGTACTAAGGTTTGTCTTCATTGTACCTTCAAAAAACCAAAAGGGTGCTAACAGAGGTTCCCGGAGTTAACAACCATCTTTAGAATTTTATCGGTATGTTGGATTACTCCCCAACTGATAACATTCTTAAAATAGACCTCGTCCGAGTGTAGTATCGTGTGACAACCACCTTAGGTTTACACCCGAATAGTTTCCGCACTACGTTCCTAAATTGGCTTGGATTGGTTAAGGGTTCTACGGTCCTCAGTATGATCAACTCAAGGTCGGAAAATAATGCCACGTATGATTACTCATCATGACATTGATAATCCAAGAGAGCCTAACCGAGTGGAGATTATTAAATTGATATCGATTTGGACTACTCCATTGCGTATCGCTTCGAATATCGTCGTCCTATCATAAGTTCAACTCAGATCCGGGTTAGAATCTATCTCACTCACAGAGGATCACCAAAACCGAAACAGAACAAACAAGTAACAAACAAGTAACAAACAAATCAAACCAAAGCTATAAATAAATCAAAGTAGGCCGAATCCACTTAGAGATTGACTCCCCAGCAGAGTCGCCACTTTTCTGTAGCGGTAAAATCACGAGTGTAAGATATTGATTAACTTAACTCAAGGTAAACAGAGTCGCCACCGCACTTTTATTTTATTCCAAATGGAAAAGGGAAAAAGAGCGAATAAAACCTAATGAATCTAAAAGAAAAAAGCTAAAAGAATCGAACACAGAATGGGTAAGGGGATAGGTTACAAATTGGGAAGGTTTTACGCATCCAAAATGTCTGTGGTACTCCACGGGAGCCCTTTGAAATATTTATTGCTTTTCTTGGTTTGAAAATAGTTTGTTTGAAAGAGATTGAAGAAATGAGAAGAGAAATGTTTTTTAATTTTTTTGTGTTTGAAGAGACGATTGTCTCATGCCTACGTACCCACAAAGTGCAATGCGAGATCAAAACCTCGTAGTTCGTGGTACAAAATGTGAAAAGAAACAATGAGTTGAATTGATTTTAAAATATAAAGATAAGTCGTCATTCTTTAGCTAATAATTCCGCTAGAAAGAATGAATCATATCTAAACATGAAAATGGTTAAAAAGAAACGTGCACGAGGGCACAAAAACAATTGAATGAGTTTTGAATGTTTTTAAAGTTTTTGAGAAGAAAGTTTCGATATGCTTATGTGGTTTAGAATTTATTAAGAAATGAAATGAAACGGTAAAACCGCATGACCTAAGTCAAGGTTTGATTGTGAAAACGTTTGAAGTTTGAAAACAAAGAAAGTTTTTGAAAATAGGAAGAAGATTTGAAAATTTAAGAAGTGGGCGGAGATGAAGTGACTATCCTAAGACTTGAATGTAAAAGTTAAGGGAAGAACAACCAAACCGTATGGTGAACATTCTTCAAAGCGAAAGGATTTCCATCTTCATAAACAAGTGAACCAAATCGGCTAAGGTCTTCAATTTATAATAACTTGAGCAAAATGAGAGATCCTAAAATCTAAGTCCAAACTCCAAGTCCAATGCTAAGGATAGTAACCATAGTCCAAAGTTAAAGTCACAAGTCTTTTAGATGTTTATTCCTTTATTAATGTTTTTGTGTCCAAATGGACAAAGGAAAAATCACAAGCATAACAATATAAACATAAACAATATGGTGAATGATATAGTATAATAAAAGCATAATAAAAGAGATAAGGAGCGAGAGATTGAAATAAAGAGGATAAGGTGCGAGAATGAATTAAAATGTTAGTATATTAATAGTATAATAATATTTACATAGAAATGGTATGATGAACTTAATCAAACACAACCAAAATGAGATAACCAAAATCGAGAGGCAACCGGATCCAATTGGATCTTAATCATTATCGGGACAAGTTTAGGTTTATGTTAAGCAATCGCTGATTAATTTATGAAGTAATTACCCTACAAATGAGGCCGGCCACCACCAATTAAGGTGGAAAATATTTGTGCTAATACATGTTAGAGAAATGATATAATGGATCATTCTCCGAAAAACATGTCGCACGAAAAGAAAAGCGGTAACAGTCTAATCTTAATCGAGATTTCACATTGAATTATCAAATGCAATCTATCACGATCCCAAAGTATGGAGAATGATCCAAATGATCATTCATCCATAGATTTGAAATAATGAAGATTAAGCGTCTTCGAAAACCAATAATCGTCGAATCGGAGATCTCATCGACCAAAAACAGGAAATGAGAGATGAATAAGAAATATGGATCTAAAATAGAATCCAAAAAAAAACTAAAGAAATATTCTCTAAAACTCCTTTCAAAAATTCATTTAATAAAAATTCTAAGAAAAATCACTAAACAAATATTGAAGAAATATCAAACAAAATAATATTTAAAAAAAAGTAATAAAGGGGGGATGCACAGCCTAGAGGTGTGAGGATAGAAATATATGGACTTAAATCACTAAGCCCAAAGAAAATCAGCCTATTAAAAAAATAATTAAAAAAAATTACACAAATGAAAATCAAATGGAAATGCAGGTGGTGGTGTTGATAGTAAGACTTAGAGTCCATAAACAAAGGCCCAGCAATAACAACCATATGTAAATTTTTATTAAAAAATTAAGAAGGAAAGTCAGGTTAAAGAAAAAAAATCACGAAATAAGCTTCTATGATTCCTCTTCTTCTTCATAGCGGCTACTGTACACATGCAAGGAAAAGAACCGCCGCCGGTACCTTCAAAAGATAAAGAAAAATCCCACCGATCTCTTCCTCACTCCGACGTTGCTTCTTCTCCTTCACTTGCGAACGCCGATCTGTCACGGTTCACACTTCTAGATCGCAAAAAAAGAAACAGCAACAATGAACATCAACAACATACGTCTCTATACCTCTTCTTCTTCAGTCTCGCCGTGTTTGTTGTTGTCGATGTTTTGTCGTAGATTTTGCAGATTTTTGATGGTTGATTGTTGAAGATTTGTCTGTGTGAGTGATTTATGGGATGTGTTGAATGAAGGTTGAATTTGGAGAAGGTTGTTATGAATTGAAGGGGAAGATGTGAGATTAATAGAAACAGAAGATGGAATTTAAAAGTGGTGGAGGTTTATGGTCTTGAGAGGAAATTTTATGATGATTTGAAGCTTTGAGTTTATAATTTTGCAGGGTGTATGGAGACTTTCAAAGCTTTTTTTTTGAAATTGGAGAGGGAGAAGTTGAATTTATAGAAGGAAAGCTGAATTTGACTATGTCGTTTTGTGCAGGTTTGAATGCGTTTCGCAAGTCACGAAGAAGGTGTGTTTTGTTGTTGCTTTCAAATTGATTTGTTGCATTTTGTTTGGCTTTTCACTGCGTTTTGCTTGCGTTTTGGTAGCTGCGTACGGCGTGAAGGATGTAAGTTGTGTTTAATGCGTGCCTCAACTTTGCGTTGTACTTGCCTTGCTCCTACGTTCTGTTGATTCACGTTTGTTGCTGCGTTTTCTGTGTATGCAGCGTGCATTTTTATGTATGGACTAATGTGTGTGGGCTTGTGCAGCGTGGACAGCTTGAAAAATAATCAATGGCTGCAAAGTGTGGCTTGGAGGAAGCTGAATTGGGTTGCTTCAAGTGACTGATAGAAAAATGGGCCGATGGGCCTCCCTCAAAAATTTCCCCCTTTTTTTGTGTTCATAAAAATAATAAAAGGGGCTCAAGAAAAAAAGGATTATAATTTTTTTGTGATGTTTTAAAAGTAATAGAAATAAAAAATAAAAGTTTATGATTAAAAAAGAAATTAATTTGTGGTAATTAAAATTTGGAAATATAAAGGAACTTGATTATTTGGAAATCGGTGGAATATGGATATTCACAAAGAATAGGGATTTTAAAAGGTGAATTTAATATGGAAATGAAAAATGAATAATCGGTAAGAATTAGAAAATGAGTAGAAATGGATAATGGCTATATAAAAAAATGATGGTTTAGTCGGAAATGGATAATAGATATGAAATCTTGAAAGAAAAGGTTATGAAATATGGATAGTCAAAGAAGATGGAAAAAATGGTTATTGAATAGGGAATGATTTAATCGGAAAGGGATAATGGATGAAATCTGGTCTTAAGCCCACAACCCATTCTTGATTTTTCTCACAAGCCACTGATTAAAATGAAAACAACCATTACTGAACCAATGATCAACTTGCCAATTTAACCACAGTCACTGAAATCGTCTGAAAATTGCCTTGATAATTCGAAACCATGTTGAGGAAAATCAATCCACAAATGAACCACTGATGCACTGAACCAAAACAATCTGGCCTGAAACTTCTTAAGACCCATAACTTGAGAAACCGAGAAATTTCACACGCAACATGGCTTAAACTTTGAACATGTACTGTCTGAGAAATAAACCACTGGCACAAATAATTTGCAGTTGAAACAATCTTTTGATAGTTTGACCAAGATTGGGTCAAACGTCCATCTGAATCACATCATAACTGAATAATCGCACCTGAATTGAAATCACTGTCTTGTCTTTGAAATCCTGCAACATAGAAGAAGAAGAAACAAACTGCGACATATTTTTGGTATTTTGGTTAGAAGTTAGTAAATATAAATAGATAAAAGCAAGTAAAAACACGGTGATCCCCTGTGAGGCAAGGATCTGCAACCGAGAAGGATAAATGAAACAGTGCGTGATCTTGTTTGTATGCAATATGCAGATGAGATGCAAAAAATCTTAGGGTCAAAAATTAGGGTATGACAACTGCGTATGTTTGTTTGAAATTTCCTTTGACTATATTTGGAAAACGTTTTGCTATGGATTTATGTGTTTACCATTACATCAGATTGATGTTATTCTTAGTATGAATTGGATAGAATTCAATTATGTTCATATAAACAGTTATGCTAAGACGGTGAGATTCCGGAGTTGGGTGACAATGGAGAGTTAATGCTCTTATCTGCTAGGCAAGTGGAACAACTTGTAGGGGATGAAGCTTTGATGTTCGCAGTATTTGCATCCTTACAAGTTGATCGTAAAGCTCCAAGTGTTGAGTTACCCGTTGTTTGTGAGTTCGCAGATGTGTTTCCGAATGATGTAAGTGATCTACCGCTATGGCTCCTTATCGGATGTCTGCTTCAGAACTGAGTGAGTTGAAGAAGAAATTAGAAGACTTATTGGAGAAAAAGTTTGTTCAGCCTAGTGTTTCACCGTGGGATACTCCTGTGTTATTGGTTAAGAAGAAATATGGTAGTATGAGGTTGTGTGTCGATTGTCGACAGTTAAATAAAGTGACTATCAAGAATAAATATTCGTTGTCGAGAATTGATGATTTGATTGATCAACTAGTAGGTGCTTGTGTGTTTAGTAAGATTGATTTGAGGTCTGGCTATCATCAAATTCGAGTTAAACCAGATGATATTCCGAAGACAACTTTTAGGACAAGATATGGTCACTATGAGTATACCGTAATGCCGTTTGGAGTGTCGAATGCACCTAGTGTATTTATGGAATATATGAACCGGATCTTTAATGAATATCTGGATAAGTTTGTGGTAGTTTTTATTGATGACATTCGGATCTATTCTAAATTGGAGAAAGAACATGAAGAGCATTTGAGAATTGTTTTGCAGGTTTTAAGAAAAAGGAAGCTATTTGCTAAATTTTCTAAATGCGAGTTTTAGATGAAAGAGGTAAGCTTCTTGGGACATGTAATTTCAAGTGGCGGGATTTCTGTAGATCCTTCGAAGATTGATGCAGTGTTGCAATGGGAGACTGCAAAGTCTGCTACTGAGATCAGAAGTTTTCTCGGATTAGCAGGTTATTATCGTAAGTTTATAGAAGGCTTTTCTAAGTTGGCATTGCCTTTGACTTAGTTAACCCGAAAAGGGAAAGCTTATGTATGGGACGTAACGTGTGAAGACAGTTTTATGGAGTTAAAGAAAAAGTTGACAATTGCGCCAGTGTTGATATTACCAAACCCGAGTGAACCTTTTGTAGTGTATTGTGATGCTTCGAAGATGGGCCTTGGAGGCGTACTAATGCAGAATGGAAAGGTTGTAGCTTATGCTTCTAGACAATTAAGAGTTCGTGAAAGGAATTATCTGACGCATGATCTAGAATTAGCTGCTGTAGTATTTGTGTTAAAAATGTGGAGACATTATCTGTTTGGTTCCAAGTTTGAAGTATTTAGTGATCATAAAAGTCTGAAGTATTTGTTTGATCAGAAAGAGTTGAATATGAGGAAGAGAAGATGCCTTGAACTTCTTAAGGACTATGATTTTGATTTGAACTACCACCCGGGTAAAGCAAATGTTGTGGATGATGCTTTGAGTAGGAAGTCCTTGCACATGTCGATGCTTATGGTGAGAGAATTGGAAATGATCGAACAATTCAGGGATATGATTTTAGTATGTGAAGAAACACCAACAATATGAAATTAGGAATGTTGAAACTGACAAGTGGTATTATGGAAGAAATCCATGAAGGACAGAAATCTGATTTGAAGATGCTTGACCTGATAACATTAGTTAATCAAGGTAACGGAGGTGAATTCCGGATGGATGAGAATGATATGTTGAGATTTAGAGATAGGTTATGTATTCCATATATTCCATAGATGAAAAAGAGTCTTCTTGAGGAAGGGCATCGAAGTGGACTGAGTATCCATCCTGGTGCTACAAAGATGTATCAGGATTTGCGAAGATTGTTTTGGTGGTCGGGTATGAAGAAAGAGATTTCTGAATTTGTTTATGCTTGTTTAACGTGTCAGAAGTCAAAGATTGAACATCAAAAACCTTCGGGTATGCTTTCAACCATTGAATATTCCAGAATGGAAGTGTGATAGTATTTCTATGGATTTTGTATCGGGACTGCTAAGAACGGTGAAAGGGAATGATTCCATTTGGGTGATTGTGGATAGATTAACTAAGTCGACTCACTTTTTACCGATTATTAATCACTCCATGCAGAAGTTGGTTGAATTGTACATTGAGGAAGTTGTATGATTACATGGTATACCTTCGAGTATAGTGTCGGATAGAGATCCGAGGTTCACATCGAGATTCTGGAAATGTTTGCAAGATGCTTTGGGTACTAAATTGAGGATGATTTCTGCATACCATCCGTAGACGGACGATAAAAAAGAGAGGACTATTCAATCCATAGAAGAATTGTTGAGGGTATGCGTACTAGACCATGGAGGTGCGCAGGATAGTCATCTGCCATTGATTGAGTTTAACTACAACAACAGTTTTCACGCTAGTATTGGAATGGAACCATACGAAGCGCTATATGGTAGGAGGTGTAGGACTCCATTATGATGGTATGAATTAGGTGAGAGTGTTGTACTCGGACCTGAAATTGTACAAGAGACGAATGCAAAGATCAAAGTGATACGGAAAGGATGAGAGCTTCGCAGAGTCGCCAAAAGAGTTATCATAATAAGAGAAGGAAGACGCTAGAATTTCAAGAAGGAGATCATGTGTTTCTGAGAGTTACTCCCATAACATGTGTTGGGAGAGCTTTGAAGTAGAGAAAGCTCACTCCACATTTTGTGGGGCCATATAAGATTTCGTAGAGAATCAGTAATGTGGCTTAGCGCATTGCACTACTGTCGTTGCTTACGAATCTGCATGATGTGTTTCATGTGTCGCAACTAAGAAAGTATATGGCAGATCTGTCGCATGTTATTCGGATGGATGACATATAGGTGAGAGATAACTCGACTATTAAAGCATTGCCGGTAAGAACCAATGGACGAGAAATGAAGCAACTGCGAGGCGAAGAGATTGCCTTAATGAAAGTACTTTGGGGTGGACCAGCTGGTGAAAGTTGGACTTGGGAGCGAGAAGATCAGATGAAGGAGTCGTATCCGGCCTTATTTGATTCAGGTAAATTTTCGAGGACGAAAATATTCTAAGTGGGGGAGATTTGTAACACCCTATTTTCATATAACTATTTATATAATTTCGTAAAATCGATTATTTGCTTGATTTCGAATTTGATGTGATTTATTGAGTTTGGCGGCGTGTCGGAAGGGTTTATTTGACGAAACGTCGATATTTTGGAATTAATTGATTTTAGTGAATAAACTATAATTAGTTACAATTTAATCAATTAAATAAATTAAGATAATTAAAAATTGGGAGGAAGAAGGACAAGGTGGTCATTAATAGAATAAGTAAGTGTATTTTCAGAATTTGATAATTAGGATATAAGGGTTACATGAGGAACTTAGAGAAAGGGGTTTTCATTCTGTGTTTTTAGAGAAGAGGAACCGAGAGAAAACCAAGAACGTGGGATTGAGGAGAAATCAGAATGATTGAAAGAATGAAGAAACGGTTCAATCGGAAAGCGATAAATCAAGGCAATGGGTGTTTAATCTTGATTATTATCACTGATTAGGAATTGATTAGTTTTGATATCAGTAAGTAAATGGAGAAGATGGAGTGGGTATTAGAAATTAAAGAGAAACTGAATTTTTGTATTAAGTCTGTGATTAATTTTGGAAAATTTTGTTTAATCGAAGTTGGGTTAAGTGAGACAGATTGAATTGTTTTTTACTGATATTTTCCAGACAGAAGTGGCTTGCGCCATCCAACCTCATATCAGTGGTGGCTTGCACCACCTAAAGATTAGAAAGAAAAGGAAAATAAAAATTAATTAAATTAAAAATGTGAATTAGGTGAATTTTATAACAATTAAATTAATAAAAAGGAGAAAACCAAATGTGACAGGAGCCACATTTGGAACTGGCAGATGCCACTTTTAAATGGGAAAATGATACTTCAAAGTGGCTTGCGCCACATTTGAAGGTGGCCAGTGCCACATTGTCTCTAGTAGCCTGCACCACATGTGGTGGTGGCATGCGCCACTTGTGGGCTTTGGGGTGGCCAGAGCCACTCCCACGTGGTCTAAGCCACCCAATAATTTTAAGAGTCGTACATTTTCCGGTAATTGATTCAGCTACTGTAACTGGATATATTTTCTGGTAAACTTGAAAATTTTAATATAAATCGAGAAATAGAAGCCGGATACAATTAATTTGGAAATTAGATAATACTGTTTTCTGTCAAATAACAATGGAGTTTTTAGTAACAGTGAGGAATAATTTTATAAAATGTTTTATGTCAAAATATTGTTTTGTGAATTTAAGATACATGTTGTGCTTTTGGATAGTAAAAATAGTAGCTGTAAGCAATGGGAAATTGCTTTTAATTATTAAAGAAGTTTAGAACTTTAATTCGTTGTGCTGGTTTTATTATTTGATTTTGGATACGTTGTTATTTATTTTATTGAGAAAAATATTTTAAACTAGTGTTACGAAGCAATAACCTTTGCTAGAGATATTTTTATGAAGTTGTGACATCCGTGATTTTTTTTAAGAGAAACTTATTTTTATTAAAATAAGTCGTATTTAATTTTGGGTTTAGACGGGTGTTACAGAATGGGCCTTACTGAGGATCAGAGATGACGTAGTTCCCCTAACTAGGGAGAAAATCTTTTTGTGTTTTTTAAGGCTTGAACTGCTTATGCCTATGCTTAGATGTTGCAGGCTCGTCTGGCACGAGTGCGTTACTGTCTTGCAAAAATACAAGTAGGAGCAAGTTCTTACGTTAAGAGTGAGTGAGGTGAGAAGAGAATTCCCGAAGGAAAGACGATTATTGTTTTTTCAATGTTTTTTAGAAGCTTTTCTCTGAGGTTTGCATAGGTGAGTGTATCTGAGTCTTACTCAATGGGATGTGTACTTCTTACGTCATCCTGAAATGGAATGGATAAGAGGCACACCTAAATATGGGGAAAATCCCCAAATCTAGTCCCAAAAGTTAAGGCTCAAACACACTAGCATATTGGACTTTATTAAGTGTTTTTGTGGTTTTTGGTTAAAAAGTGTTTTTTAGGTTTTCTTCATGAATTAATCTCATGCTAAGACCTATTCATCATGATAGATACCCTACACCTCACCCTGAAATAGGATGTATGCAAGTACCCCATGGCAAAGTCCCTTGGAGATTGAGAAGACTTGTCATTTATTAGGTGACTTGAAGTGTTGTTTTGAGATGAAGAGAGAGAGAGAGAGAGAGAGAGAGAGAGAGAGAGAGAGAGAGAGAGGGGGAGAGAGAGCAAAGAGAACTAAAGGAAATATTCCAAGTTAAAAAACTCAAGAGTTTCAATATAAATACCATAAAAAATTCCCATGTTAAAAAATTCAAAAATTTCACTTTAAAAACCTTAACAAAATTTCCAAGTGAAAAAACTCACGAGTTTCACTATAAAACCCATAAGAAAAGTTCCAAGTTAAAAAACTCAACAATTTCTCTATGAAAACCATAAAAAAATTTCATGTTAAAAAACTCAACAAATTCACTATAAAAACCATAAAAACATTTCCTTGTTAAAAAACTCAACAATTTCACTATAAAATCCTTACAAAAATATCCAAGTGAAAAAACTCAACAATTTCACTATAAAAGTCATAAGTAAAGTTCAAAGTTAAAAACAAAAACTCTACAATTTCACTATAAAAACAATAAGAAAAGTTACGAGTTAAAAAACTAAACTATTTCATTATAAATACCATAAACAAGTTCCAAGTTAAAAAACTCAACAGTTTCAATATAAATACCATAAAAAAAGTCACATGTTAAAAAATTCAACAATTTCACTATAAAAACTTTAATAAAATGTCCAAGTGAAAAAACTCACGAGTTTCACTATAAAACCCATAAGAAAAGTTCCAAGTTAAAAAACTCAACAATTTCACTATAAAAACCTTAAAAAAATTTCCATGTGAAAAAACTCCCCAGTTTCACGATTAAACCCATAAAAAAAGTTCCTGGTTAAAAAAACTTAACAAATTCACTATAAAAACCATTAAAAAAATTCCAAGTGAAAAAATACAACTAATTCAACATGAAAAGCATAAATAAGTTCCAAATTGAAGAAACTCAACAGTTTCTCAATAAAAAAATATAGTAAAAAATTTCAAGATAAAAAAAACTCAACAATTTATCTATAAAAACCATAAAAAAAAGTTCCAAGTGAAAAACCTCATCAGTTACACTCTAAAAACCATAAAAAAAGTATATAAATTAAAACAACTCAACTATTTAAGTATAAAAACCATTTAAAAGGTTCCAATTTAAAAAACCTCAACAATTTAACTATAAGAACAATAAGAAAGTTAAAAAAAAAACTAAACTATTTCGCTATAAATAATATTAATAAAGTTCCAAGTTTAAAAAAATTCAACAATTTCAATATAAAAACAATAAGAAATGTTTCGAGTTAAAAAACTAAACTATTTCATTATAAATACCATAAAAAAGTTTAAGGTTAATAACTCAAGAGTTTCAATATAAAAACCATAAAAAAGTCCCATGTTAAAAAAATCAACAATTTCACTATAAAAACCTTAACAAAATTTCCAAGTGAAAAAACTCACGAGTTTAACTATAAAAACGATAATAAAAGTTCCAAATTCAAAAACTCTACAATTTCAATATAAAAAACATAAAAATAAAAAGTTCCATGTTAAAAAACTTAACAATTTCACTATAAAAACCATAAAAATTTCCATGTTAAAAAACGTAACAATTTCACTATAAAATCCTCAAAAAAAATCCAGGTGAAAAAACTCAACAGTTTCACTATAAAACCCATAAGTAAAGTTCAAAGTTAAAAAAAAAACTCAACAATTTCACTATAATAACAATAAGAAAAGTTACGAGTTAAAAAACTAAACTATTTCATTATAACTACCATAAAAAAGTTCCAAGTTAAAAAACTCAAGAGTTTCAATATAAATACCATAAAAAAATTCCCATAAGAAAAAATTCAAAAATTTCACTTTAAAAACCTTAACAAAATTTACAAGTGAAAAAACTCACGAGTTTCACTATAAAACCCATAAGAAAAGTTCCAAGTTAAAAAACTCAACAATTTCTCTATAAAAACCATAAAAAAATTTCATGTTAAAAAACCCAACAATTTCACAATAAAAACCATAAAAAAATTTCCTTGTTAAAAAACTCAACAATTTCACTATAAAATCCTTAAAAAAATTTCCAAGTGAAAAAACTCAACAATTTCACTATAAAACTCAAGTAAAGTTCAAAGTTAAAAAAAAAAACTCTACAATTTCACTATAAAAACAATAAGAGAAGTTACGAGTTAAAAAACTAAACGATTTCATTATAAATACCATAAAAAAGTTCCAAGTTAAAAAACCCAACAGTTTCAATATAAATACCATAAAAAAGTCTCATGTTAAAAAATTCAAAAATTTCACTATAAAAACATTAATAAAATTTTCAAGTGAAAAAACCCACGAGTTTCACTATAAAAACCATAAGAAAAGTACCAAGTTAAAAAACTCAACAATTTCACTATAAAATCCATAACAAATTTCCATGTTAACATACTCAACAATTTCACTATATAAACCCATAAGAAAAGTTCCTGGTTAAAAAAACTCAACAAATTCACTATAAAAACCATTAAATAAATTTCAAGTGAAAAAATACAACTAATTCAACATGAAAAGCATAAATAAGTTCCAAATTGAAGAAACTCAACAGTTTCTTAATAAAAAAAGTATAGTAAAAACTTTCAAGATAAAAAAACTCAACATTTTCTCAATAAAAAACCATAAAAAAAAGTTCCAAGTGAAAAACCTCATCAGTTACACTCTAAAAACCATAAAAAAAAAGTATATAAATTAAAACAACTCAACTATTTAAGTATAAAAACCATTTAAAAAAGTTCCAAGTTAAAAAACCCAACAGTTTCAATATAAATACCATTAAAAAAGTCTCATGTTAAAAAATTCAAAAATTTCACTATAAAAACTTTAATAAAATTTTCAAGTGAAAAAACTCACGAGTTTCACTATAAAACCCATATGAAAAGTTCCAAGTTAAAAAACTCAACAATTTTACTATAAAAACCATAACAAATTTCCTTGTTAAAAAACTCAACAATTTCACTATATAAACCTTAAAAAAATCTCCATATGAAAAACCTCCTCAGTTTCACGATTAAACCCATAAGAAAAGTTTCTGGTTAAAAAAACTCAACAATTTCACTATAAAAACCATTAAAAAAGTTTCAAGTGAAAAAATACAATTAATTCAACATGGAAAGCATAAATAAGTTCCAAATTGAAGAAACTCAACAGTTTCTCAAATAAAAAAATATAGTAAAGAATTTCAAGATAAAAAAAACTCAACATTTTCTCTATAAAAAACCATAAAAAAAGTTCCAAGTGAAAAAACTCATCAGTTACACTATAAAAACCATAAAAAAAGTATATAAATTAAAACAACTCAACTATTTAAGTATAAAAACCATTTAAAAGGTTCCAATTAAAAAAACCTCAACAATTTAACTATAAGAACAATAAGAAAGTTAAAAAAAAACTAAACTATTTCGCTATAAATAATATTAATAAAGTTCCAAGTTTAAAAAAATTCAACAATTTCAATATAAAAACAATAAGAAAATTTTCGAGTTAAAAAACTAAACTATTTCGTTTTAAATACCATAAAAAAGTTTAAGGTTAATAACACAAGAGTTTCAATATAAAAACCATAAAAAAGTCCCATGTTAAAAAAATCAACAATTTCACTATTAAAACCTTAACAAAATTTCCAAGTGAAAAAACTCACGAGTTTAACTATAAAAACCATAAGAAAAGTTCCAAATTCAAAAACTCAACAATTTCAATATAAAAAACATAAAAAAAATTCCATGTTAAAAAACATAACAATTTCACTATAAAAACCATAAAAATGTCCATGTAAAAAAACTAAACAATTTCACTATAAAATCCTTATAAAAAAAATCCAAGTGAAAAAACTCAACAGTTTCACTATAAAACTCATAAGTAAAGTTCAAAGTTAAAAAAAAAAAAACTCAACAATTTCACTATTATAACAATAAGAAAAGTTACGAGTTAAAAAACTAAACTATTTCATTATAAATACCATAAAAAAGTTCCAAGTTAAAAAATTCAACAGTTTCAATATAAATACCATAAAAAAAATTCCAATGATAAAAAATTCAAAAATTTCACTATAAAAACCATAACAAAATTTCAAAGTGAAAAACCTCACGAGTTTCATTATAATACCCATAAGAAAAGTTCCAAGTTAAAAAACTCAACAATTTCACTATAAAAACCATAAAAAATTTCCAAGTTATAAAACTCAACAATTACACTATAAGAACCATAAAAAATTTCCTTGTTAAAAAACTCAACAATTTCACTATAAAATCCTTACAAAAATATCCAAGAGAAAAAACTCAACAATTTCACTATAAAACTAATAAGTAAAGTTCAAAGTTAAAAAAAAAAACTCTAAAATTTCACTATAAAAACAACAAGAAAAGTTACGAGTTAAAAAACTAAATTATTTCATTATAAATACCACAAAAAAGTTACAAGTTAAAAAACTCAACAATTTCAATATAAATACCATAAAAAAAGTCCCATGTTAAAAAATTCAACAATTTCACTATAAAAACTTTAATAAAATTTCCCAGTGAAAAAACTCACGAGTTTCACTATAAAACCCATAGGAAAAGTTCCAAGTTAAAAACTCAACAATTTCATTATAAAAACCATAACAGATTTCCATGTTAAAAAACTCAACAATTTCACTATAAAATCCTTAAAAAAATTTCCATGTGAAAAAAATCCTCAGTTTCACGATTAAACCCATAAGAAAAGCTCCTGGTTAAAAAAACTCTACAATTTCACTATAAAAACCATTAAAAAAATTCAAAGTGAAAAAATACAACTAATTCAACATGAAAAGCATAAATAAGTTCCAAATTGAAGAAACTCAACAGTTTCTCAATAAAAAAATATAGTAAAAAATTTCAAGATAAATAAAACTCAAAATTTTCTCTATAAAAAACAATAAAAAAAGTTCCAAGTGAAAAACCTCATCAGTTACACTCTAAAAACCCTAAAAAAAGTATATAAATTAAAACAACTCAACTATTTAAGTATAAAAACAATTTAAAAGGTTCCAATTTAAAAAAACCTCAACAATTTAACTATAAGAATAATAAGAAAGTTATAAAAAAAACTAAACTATTTCGCTATAAATAATATTAATAAAGTTCCAAGTTTAAAAAAATTCAACAATTTCAATATAAAAACAATAAGAAAAGTTTCGAGTTAAGAAACTAAACTATATCATTATAAATACCATAAAAAAGTTTAAGATTAAAAACTCAAGAGTTTCAATATAAAAACCATAAAAAAGTCCCATGTTAAAAAAATCAACAATTTCACTATAAAACCTTAACAAAATTTCCAAGTGAAAAAACTCACAAGTTTAACTATAAAAACCATAAGAAAAGTTCCAAGTTAAAAAACTCAACAATTTCAATATTAAAAACATAAAAAAAATTCCATGTTAAAAAACATAACAATTTCACTATAAAACCATTAAAAAACCTCAACAATAACACTATAAAATCGTCATAAAAAAATCCAAGTGAAAAAACTCAACAGTTTCACTATAAAACTAATAAGTAAAGTTCAAAGTTAAAAAAAACTCAACAATTTAACTATAATAACAATAAGAAAAGTTACGAGTTAAAAAACTAAACTATTTCATTATAAATACCATAAAAAAGTTCCAAGTTAAAAAACTTAACAGTTTTAATATAAATACCATAAAAAAATTCCCATGTGAAAAAATTCAAAAATTTCACTTTAAAAACCTTAACAAAATCTCCAATTGAAAAAACTCACGAGTTTCACTATAAAACCCATAAGAAAAGTTTCAAGTTAAAAAATTCAACAATTTCTCGATAAAAACCATAAAAAAATTCCATGTTAAAAAACTCAACAATTTCACTTTAAAAACCATAAAAAAAAACCTTGTTAAAAACTCAACAATTTCACTATAAAAACCTTAACAAAATTTCCAAGTGAAAAAACACACGAGTTTAACTATAAAAACCATAAGAAAAGTTCCAAGTTAAAAAACTCAACAATTTCAATATTAAAAACATAAAAAAAAGTTCCATGTTAAAAAACTTGACAATTTCACTATGAAAACCATACAAAATTTCCATGTTAAAAAACTCAAAAATTTCACTATAAAATATCATCATAAACAAATTCAAGTGAATAAATTCAACAATTTCACTATAAAACTCATAAGTAAAGTTCAAAGTAAAAACAAACTCAACAATTTCACTATAATAACAATAAGAAAAGTTACGAGTTAAAAACTAAACTATTTCATTATAAATACAATAAAAAAGTTCCAAGTTAAAAAACTAAACAGTTTCAATATAAATACCATAAAAAAAATTCCCATGTTAAAAAATTCAAAAATTTCACTATAAAAACGATAACAAAATTTCCAAGTGAAAAAACTCAACAATTTCACTATAAGAACCATAAAAAATTTCCAAGTTATAAAACTCAACAATTCCACTATAAGAACCATAAAAAAATTTCCTTGTTAAAAAACTCAACAATTTCACTATAAAATCCTTACAAAAATATCCAAGTGAAAAAACTCAACAATTTCACTATAAAACTAATAAGTAAAGTTCAAAGTTAAAAAAAACTCAACAATTTCACTATAATAACAATAAGAAAAGTTACGAGTTAAAAAACTAAACTATTTCATTATAAATACCATAAAAAAGTTCCAAGTTAAAAATCTTAACAGTTTTAATATAAATACCATAAAAAAATTCCCATGTGAAAAAATTCAAAAATTTCACTTTAAAAACCTTAACAAAATCTCCAATTGAAAAAACTCACGAGTTTCACTATAAAACCCATAAGAAAAGTTTCAAGTTAAAAAATTCAACAATTTCTCGATAAAAACCATAAAAAAATTCCATGTTAAAAAACTCAACAATTTCACTTTAAAAACCATAAAAAAAAAACCTTGTTAAAAACTCAACAATTTCACTATAAAATCCTTAAAATAATATCCAAGTGAAACAACTCAACAATTTCACTATAAAACTCATATGTAAAGTTCAAAGTTTAAAAAAAAAACTCTTCAAATTCACTATAAATACAATAAGAAAAGTTACGTGTTAAAAAACTAAACGATTTCATTATAAATACCATAAAAAGTTTCTAGTTAAAAAACCCAACAGTTTCAATATAAATACCATAAAAAAAGTCCCATGTTAAAAAATTCAACAATTTCACTATAAAAACTTTAATAAAATTTCCAAGTGAAAAAACCCACGAGTTTCACTATAAAACACATAAGAAAAGTTCCAAGTTAAAAAACTCAACAATTTCACTATAAAAACCATAACAAATTTCCATGTTAACAAACTCAACAATTTCACTATATAAACCTTAAAAAAATTTCCAAGTGAGAAAACTCCCCAGTTTCACGATTAAACCCATAAGAAAAGTTCCTGGTTAAAAAAACTCAACAATTTTACTATAAAAACCATTAAAAAAATTTCAAGTGAAAAAATACAACTAATTCAACATGAAAAGCATAAATAAGTTCCAAATTGAACAAACTCAACAGTTTCTCAATAAAAAAGTATAGTAAAAAATTTCAAGATAAAAAAAACTCAACGTTTTCTCTATAAAAAACCATAAAAAAAAGTTCCAAGTGAAAAACCTCATCAGTTACACTCTAAAAACCATTAAAAAAAAGTATATAAATTAAAACAACTCAACTATTTAAGTATAAAAACCATTTAAAAGGTTCCAATTTAAAAAACCTCAACAATTCAACTATAAGAACAATAAGAAAGTTAAAAAAAAAACTAAACTATTTCGCTATAAATAATATTAATAAAGTTCCAAATTTAAATAAATTCAACAATTTCAATATAAAATCAATAAGAAAAGTTTCGAGTTAAAAAACTAAACTATTTCATTATAAATACCATAAAAAAGTTTAAGGTTAATAACACAAGAGTTTCAATATAAAAACCATAAAAAAGTCCCATGTTAAAAAAATGAACAATTTCACTATAAAAACCTTAACAAAATTTCCAAGTGAAAAAACTCACGAGTTTAACTATAAAAACCATAAGAAAAGTTCCAAGTTAAAAAACTCAACAATTTCAATATTAAAAACATAAAAAAAAGTTCCATGTTAAAAAACTTGACAATTTCACTATGAAAACCATACAAAATTTCCATGTTAAAAAACTCAAAAATTGCACTATAAAATATCATCATAAACAAATTCAAGTGAATAAATTCAACAGTTTCACTATAAAACTCATAAGTAAAGTTCAAAGTAAAAACAAACTCAACAATTTCACTATAATAACAATAAGAAAAGTTACGAGTTAAAAACTAAACTATTTCATTATAAATACAATAAAAAAGTTCCAAGTTAAAAAACTAAACAGTTTCAATATAAATACCATAAAAAAAATTCCCATGTTAAAAAATTCAAAAATTTCACTATAAAAACGATAACAAAATTTCCAAGTGAAAAAACTCAACAATTTCACTATAAGAACCATAAAAAATTTCCAAGTTATAAAACTCAACAATTCCACTATAAGAACCATAAAAAAATTTCCTTGTTAAAAAACTCAACAATTTCACTATAAAATCCTTACAAAAATATCCAAGTGAAAAAACTCAACAATTTCACTATAAAACTAATAAGTAAAGTTCAAAGTTAAAAAAAAACTCAACAATTTCACTATAATAACAATAAGAAAAGTTACGAGTTAAAAAACTAAACTATTTCATTATAAATACCATAAAAAAGTTCCAAGTTAAAAATCTTAACAGTTTTAATATAAATACCATAAAAAAATTCCCATGTGAAAAAATTCAAAAATTTCACTTTAAAAACCTTAACAAAATCTCCAATTGAAAAAACTCACGAGTTTCACTATAAAACCCATAAGAAAAGTTTCAAGTTAAAAAATTCAACAATTTCTCGATAAAAACCATAAAAAAATTCCATGTTAAAAAACTCAACAATTTCACTTTAAAAACCATAAAAAAAAAACCTTGTTAAAAACTCAACAATTTCACTATAAAATCCTTAAAATAATATCCAAGTGAAACAACTCAACAATTTCACTATAAAACTCATATGTAAAGTTCAAAGTTTAAAAAAAAAACTCTTCAAATTCACTATAAATACAATAAGAAAAGTTACGTGTTAAAAAACTAAACGATTTCATTATAAATACCATAAAAAGTTTCTAGTTAAAAAACCCAACAGTTTCAATATAAATACCATAAAAAAAGTCCCATGTTAAAAAATTCAACAATTTCACTATAAAAACTTTAATAAAATTTCCAAGTGAAAAAACCCACGAGTTTCACTATAAAACACATAAGAAAAGTTCCAAGTTAAAAAACTCAACAATTTCACTATAAAAACCATAACAAATTTCCATGTTAACAAACTCAACAATTTCACTATATAAACCTTAAAAAAATTTCCAAGTGAGAAAACTCCCCAGTTTCACGATTAAACCCATAAGAAAAGTTCCTGGTTAAAAAAACTCAACAATTTTACTATAAAAACCATTAAAAAAATTTCAAGTGAAAAAATACAACTAATTCAACATGAAAAGCATAAATAAGTTCCAAATTGAACAAACTCAACAGTTTCTCAATAAAAAAGTATAGTAAAAAATTTCAAGATAAAAAAAACTCAACGTTTTCTCTATAAAAAACCATAAAAAAAAGTTCCAAGTGAAAAACCTCATCAGTTACACTCTAAAAACCATTAAAAAAAAGTATATAAATTAAAACAACTCAACTATTTAAGTATAAAAACCATTTAAAAGGTTCCAATTTAAAAAACCTCAACAATTCAACTATAAGAACAATAAGAAAGTTAAAAAAAAACTAAACTATTTCGCTATAAATAATATTAATAAAGTTCCAAATTTAAATAAATTCAACAATTTCAATATAAAATCAATAAGAAAAGTTTCGAGTTAAAAAACTAAACTATTTCATTATAAATACCATAAAAAAGTTTAAGGTTAATAACACAAGAGTTTCAATATAAAAACCATAAAAAAGTCCCATGTTAAAAAAATGAACAGTTTCACTATAAAAACCTTAACAAAATTTCCAAGTGAAAAAACTCACGAGTTTAACTATAAAAACCATAAGAAAAGTTCCAAGTTAAAAAACTCAACAATTTCAATATTAAAAACATAAAAAAAAGTTCCATGTTAAAAAACTTGACAATTTCACTATGAAAACCATACAAAATTTCCATGTTAAAAAACTCAAAAATTTCACTATAAAATATCATCATAAACAAATTCAAGTGAATAAATTCAACAGTTTCACTATAAAACTCATAAGTAAAGTTCAAAGTAAAAACAAACTCAACAATTTCACTATAATAACAATAAGAAAAGTTACGAGTTAAAAACTAAACTATTTCATTATAAATACAATAAAAAAGTTCCAAGTTAAAAAACTAAACAGTTTCAATATAAATACCATAAAAAAAAATCCCATGTTAAAAAATTCAAAAATTTCACTATAAAAACGATAACAAAATTTCCAAGTGAAAAAACTCAACAATTTCACTATAAGAACCATAAAAAATTTCCAAGTTATAAAACTCAACAATTCCACTATAAGAACCATAAAAAAATTTCCTTGTTAAAAAACTCAACAATTTCACTATAAAATCCTTACAAAAATATCCAAGTGAAAAAACTCAACAATTTCACTATAAAACTAATAAGTAAAGTTCAAAGTTAAAAAAAAACTCAACAATTTCACTATAATAACAATAAGAAAAGTTACGAGTTAAAAAACTAAACTATTTCATTATAAATACCATAAAAAAGTTCCAAGTTAAAAAACTTAACAGTTTTAATATAAATACCATAAAAAAATTCCCATGTGAAAAAATTCAAAAATTTCACTTTAAAAACCTTAACAAAATCTCCAATTGAAAAAACTCACGAGTTTCACTATAAAACCCATAAGAAAAGTTTCAAGTTAAAAAATTCAACAATTTCTCGATAAAAACCATAAAAAAATTCCATGTTAAAAAACTCAACAATTTCACTTTAAAAACCATTAAAAAAAACCTTGTTAAAAACTCAACAATTTCACTATAAAATCCTTAAAATAATATCCAAGTGAAACAACTCAACAATTTCACTATAAAACTCATATGTAAAGTTCAAAGTTTAAAAAAAAAAACTCTTCAAATTCACTATAAATACAATAAGAAAAGTTACGTGTTAAAAAACTAAACGATTTCATTATAAATACCATAAAAAGTTTCTAGTTAAAAAACCCAACAGTTTCAATATAAATACCATAAAAAAAGTCCCATGTTAAAAAATTCAACAATTTCACTATAAAAACATTAATAAAATTTCCAAGTGAAAAAACCCACGAGTTTCACTATAAAACACATAAGAAAAGTTCCAAGTTAAAAAACTCAACAATTTCACTATAAAAACCATAACAAATTTCCTTGTTAACAAACTCAACAATTTCACTATATAAACCTTAAAAAAATTTCCAAGTGAGAAAACTCCCCAGTTTCACGATTAAACCCATAAGAAAAGTTCCTGGTTAAAAAAACTCAACAATTTTACTATAAAAACCATTAAAAAAATTTCAAGTGAAAAAATACAACTAATTCAACATGAAAAGCATAAATAAGTTCCAAATTGAACAAACTCAACGGTTTCTCAATAAAAAAGTATAGTAAAAAATTTCAAGATAAAAAAAACTCAACGTTTTCTCTATAAAAAACCATAAAAAAAAGTTCCAAGTGAAAAACCTCATCAGTTACACTCTAAAAACCATTAAAAAAAAGTATATAAATTAAAACAACTCAACTATTTAAGTATAAAAACCATTTAAAAGGTTCCAATTTAAAAAACCTCAACAATTCAACTATAAGAACAATAAGAAAGTTAAAAAAAAAACTAAACTATTTCGCTATAAATAATATTAATAAAGTTCCAAATTTAAATAAATTCAACAATTTCAATATAAAATCAATAAGAAAAGTTTCGAGTTAAAAAACTAAACTATTTCATTATAAATACCATAAAAAAGTTTAAGGTTAATAACACAAGAGTTTCAATATAAAAACCATAAAAAAGTCCCATGTTAAAAAAATGAACAATTTCACTATAAAAACCTTAACAAAATTTCCAAGTGAAAAAACTCACGAGTTTAACTATAAAAACCATAAGAAAAGTTCCAAGTTAAAAAACTCAACAATTTCAATATTAAAAACATAAAAAAAAGTTCCATGTTAAAAAACTTGACAATTTCACTATGAAAACCATACAAAATTTCCATGTTAAAAAACTCAAAAATTTCACTATAAAATATCATCATAAACAAATTCAAGTGAATAAATTCAACAGTTTCACTATAAAACTCATAAGTAAAGTTCAAAGTAAAAACAAACTCAACAATTTCACTATAATAACAATAAGAAAAGTTACGAGTTAAAAACTAAACTATTTCATTATAAATACAATAAAAAAGTTCCAAGTTAAAAAACTAAACAATTTCAATATAAATACCATAAAAAAAATTCCCATGTTAAAAAATTCAAAAATTTCACTATAAAAACGATAACAAAATTTCCAAGTGAAAAAACTCAACAATTTCACTATAAGAACCATAAAAAATTTCCAAGTTATAAAACTCAACAATTCCACTATAAGAACCATAAAAAAATTTCCTTGTTAAAAAACTCAACAATTTCACTATAAAATCCTTACAAAAATATCCAAGTGAAAAAACTCAACAATTTCACTATAAAACTAATAAGTAAAGTTCAAAGTTAAAAAAAACTCAACAATTTCACTATAATAACAATAAGAAAAGTTACGAGTTAAAAAACTAAACTATTTCATTATAAATACCATAAAAAAGTTCCAAGTTAAAAAACTTAACAGTTTTAATATAAATACCATAAAAAAATTCCCATGTGAAAAAAATCAAAAATTTCACTTTAAAAACCTTAACAAAATCTCCAATTGAAAAAACTCACGAGTTTCACTATAAAGCCCATAAGAAAAGTTTCAAGTTAAAAAATTCAACAATTTCTCGATAAAAACCATAAAAAAAATTCCATGTTAAAAAACTCAACAATTTCACTTTAAAAACCATAAAAAAAAACCTTGTTAAAAACTCAACAATTTCACTATAAAATCCTTAAAATAATATCCAAGTGAAACAACTCAACAATTTCACTATAAAACTCATATGTAAAGTTCAAAGTTTAAAAAAAAAACTCTTCAAATTCACTATAAATACAATAAGAAAAGTTACGTGTTAAAAAACTAAACGATTTCATTATAAATACCATAAAAAGTTTCAAGTTAAAAAACCCAACAGTTTCAATATAAATACCATAAAAAAGTCCCATGTTAAAAAATTCAACAATTTCACTATAAAAACTTTAATAAAATTTCCAAGTGAAAAAACCCACGAGTTTCACTATAAAACACATAAGAAAAGTTCCAAGTTAAAAAACTCAACAATTTCACTATAAAAACCATAACAAATTTCCTTGTTAACAAACTCAACAATTTCACTATATAAACCTTAAAAAAATTTCCAAGTGAGAAAACTCCCCAGTTTCACGATTAAACCCATAAGAAAAGTTCCTGGTTAAAAAAACTCAACAATTTTACTATAAAAACCATTAAAAAAATTTCAAGTGAAAAAATACAACTAATTCAACATGAAAAGCATAAATAAGTTCCAAATTGAACAAACTCAACAGTTTCTCAATAAAAAAGTATAGTAAAAAATTTCAAGATAAAAAAAACTCAACGTTTTCTCTATAAAAAACCATAAAAAAAAGTTCCAAGTGAAAAACCTCATCAGTTACACTCTAAAAACCATTAAAAAAAAGTATATAAATTAAAACAACTCAACTATTTAAGTATAAAAACCATTTAAAAGGTTCCAATTTAAAAAACCTCAACAATTCAACTATAAGAACAATAAGAAAGTTAAAAAAAAACTAAACTATTTCGCTATAAATAATATTAATAAAGTTCCAAATTTAAATAAATTCAACAATTTCAATATAAAATCAATAAGAAAAGTTTCGAGTTAAAAAACTAAACTATTTCATTATAAATACCATAAAAAAGTTTAAGGTTAATAACACAAGAGTTTCAATATAAAAACCATAAAAAAGTCCCATGTTAAAAAAATGAACAATTTCACTATAAAAACCTTAACAAAATTTCCAAGTGAAAAAACTCACGAGTTTAACTATAAAAACCATAAGAAAAGTTCCAAGTTAAAAAACTCAACAATTTCAATATTAAAAACATAAAAAAAAGTTCCATGTTAAAAAACTTGACAATTTCACTATGAAAACCATACAAAATTTCCATGTTAAAAAACTCAAAAATTTCACTATAAAATATCATCATAAACAAATTCAAGTGAATAAATTCAACAGTTTCACTATAAAACTCATAAGTAAAGTTCAAAGTAAAAACAAACTCAACAATTTCACTATAATAACAATAAGAAAAGTTACGAGTTAAAAACTAAACTATTTCATTATAAATACAATAAAAAAGTTCCAAGTTAAAAAACTAAACAGTTTCAATATAAATACCATAAAAAAAATTCCCATGTTAAAAAATTCAAAAATTTCACTATAAAAACGATAACAAAATTTCCAAGTGAAAAAACTCAACAATTTCACTATAAGAACCATAAAAAATTTCCAAGTTATAAAACTCAACAATTCCACTATAAGAACCATAAAAAAATTTCCTTGTTAAAAAACTCAACAATTTCACTATAAAATCCTTACAAAAATATCCAAGTGAAAAAACTCAACAATTTCACTATAAAACTAATAAGTAAAGTTCAAAGTTAAAAAAAACTCAACAATTTCACTATAATAACAATAAGAAAAGTTACGAGTTAAAAAACTAAACTATTTCATTATAAATACCATAAAAAAGTTCCAAGTTAAAAAACTTAACAGTTTTAATATAAATACCATAAAAAAATTCCCATGTGAAAAAAATCAAAAATTTCACTTTAAAAACCTTAACAAAATCTCCAATTGAAAAAACTCACGAGTTTCACTATAAAGCCCATAAGAAAAGTTTCAAGTTAAAAAATTCAACAATTTCTCGATAAAAACCATAAAAAAAATTCCATGTTAAAAAACTCAACAATTTCACTTTAAAAACCATAAAAAAAAACCTTGTTAAAAACTCAACAATTTCACTATAAAATCCTTAAAATAATATCCAAGTGAAACAACTCAACAATTTCACTATAAAACTCATATGTAAAGTTCAAAGTTTAAAAAAAAAACTCTTCAAATTCACTATAAATACAATAAGAAAAGTTACGTGTTAAAAAACTAAACGATTTCATTATAAATACCATAAAAAGTTTCAAGTTAAAAAACCCAACAGTTTCAATATAAATACCATAAAAAAGTCCCATGTTAAAAAATTCAACAATTTCACTATAAAAACTTTAATAAAATTTCCAAGTGAAAAAACCCACGAGTTTCACTATAAAACACATAAGAAAAGTTCCAAGTTAAAAAACTCAACAATTTCACTATAAAAACCATAACAAATTTCCTTGTTAACAAACTCAACAATTTCACTATATAAACCTTAAAAAAATTTCCAAGTGAGAAAACTCCCCAGTTTCACGATTAAACCCATAAGAAAAGTTCCTGGTTAAAAAAACTCAACAATTTTACTATAAAAACCATTAAAAAAATTTCAAGTGAAAAAATACAACTAATTCAACATGAAAAGCATAAATAAGTTCCAAATTGAACAAACTCAACAGTTTCTCAATAAAAAAGTATAGTAAAAAATTTCAAGATAAAAAAAACTCAACGTTTTCTCTATAAAAAACCATAAAAAAAAGTTCCAAGTGAAAAACCTCATCAGTTACACTCTAAAAACCATTAAAAAAAAGTATATAAATTAAAACAACTCAACTATTTAAGTATAAAAACCATTTAAAAGGTTCCAATTTAAAAAACCTCAACAATTCAACTATAAGAACAATAAGAAAGTTAAAAAAAAACTAAACTATTTCGCTATAAATAATATTAATAAAGTTCCAAATTTAAATAAATTCAACAATTTCAATATAAAATCAATAAGAAAAGTTTCGAGTTAAAAAACTAAACTATTTCATTATAAATACCATAAAAAAGTTTAAGGTTAATAACACAAGAGTTTCAATATAAAAACCATAAAAAAGTCCCATGTTAAAAAAATGAACAATTTCACTATAAAAACCTTAACAAAATTTCCAAGTGAAAAAACTCACGAGTTTAACTATAAAAACCATAAGAAAAGTTCCAAGTTAAAAAACTCAACAATTTCAATATTAAAAACATAAAAAAAAGTTCCATGTTAAAAAACTTGACAATTTCACTATGAAAACCATACAAAATTTCCATGTTAAAAAACTCAAAAATTTCACTATAAAATATCATCATAAACAAATTCAAGTGAATAAATTCAACAGTTTCACTATAAAACTCATAAGTAAAGTTCAAAGTAAAAACAAACTCAACAATTTCACTATAATAACAATAAGAAAAGTTACGAGTTAAAAACTAAACTATTTCATTATAAATACAATAAAAAAGTTCCAAGTTAAAAAACTAAACAGTTTCAATATAAATACCATAAAAAAAATTCCCATGTTAAAAAATTCAAAAATTTCACTATAAAAACGATAACAAAATTTCCAAGTGAAAAAACTCAACAATTTCACTATAAGAACCATAAAAAATTTCCAAGTTATAAAACTCAACAATTCCACTATAAGAACCATAAAAAAATTTCCTTGTTAAAAAACTCAACAATTTCACTATAAAATCCTTACAAAAATATCCAAGTGAAAAAACTCAACAATTTCACTATAAAACTAATAAGTAAAGTTCAAAGTTAAAAAAAACTCAACAATTTCACTATAATAACAATAAGAAAAGTTACGAGTTAAAAAACTAAACTATTTCATTATAAATACCATAAAAAAGTTCCAAGTTAAAAAACTTAACAGTTTTAATATAAATACCATAAAAAAATTCCCATGTGAAAAAAATCAAAAATTTCACTTTAAAAACCTTAACAAAATCTCCAATTGAAAAAACTCACGAGTTTCACTATAAAGCCCATAAGAAAAGTTTCAAGTTAAAAAATTCAACAATTTCTCGATAAAAACCATAAAAAAAATTCCATGTTAAAAAACTCAACAATTTCACTTTAAAAACCATAAAAAAAAACCTTGTTAAAAACTCAACAATTTCACTATAAAATCCTTAAAATAATATCCAAGTGAAACAACTCAACAATTTCACTATAAAACTCATATGTAAAGTTCAAAGTTTAAAAAAAAAACTCTTCAAATTCACTATAAATACAATAAGAAAAGTTACGTGTTAAAAAACTAAACGATTTCATTATAAATACCATGAAAAGTTTCAAGTTAAAAAACCCAACAGTTTCAATATAAATACCATAAAAAAAGTCCCATGTTAAAAAATTCAACAATTTCACTATAAAAACTTTAATAAAATTTCCAAGTGAAAAAACCCACGAGTTTCACTATAAAACACATAAGAAAAGTTCCAAGTTAAGAAACTCAACAATTTCACTATAAAAACCATAACAAATTTCCTTGTTAACAAACTCAACAATTTCACTATATAAACCTTAAAAAAATTTCCAAGTGAGAAAACTCCCCAGTTTCACGATTAAACCCATAAGAAAAGTTCCTGGTTAAAAAAACTCAACAATTTTACTATAAAAACCATTAAAAAAATTTCAAGTGAAAAAATACAACTAATTCAACATGAAAAGCATAAATAAGTTCCAAATTGAACAAACTCAACAGTTTCTCAATAAAAAAGTATAGTAAAAAATTTCAAGATAAAAAAAACTCAACGTTTTCTCTATAAAAAACCATAAAAAAAAGTTCCAAGTGAAAAACCTCATCAGTTACACTCTAAAAACCATTAAAAAAAGTATATAAATTAAAACAACTCAACTATTTAAGTATAAAAACCATTTAAAAGGTTCCAATTTAAAAAACCTCAACAATTCAACTATAAGAACAATAAGAAAGTTAAAAAAAAAACTAAACTATTTCGCTATAAATAATATTAATAAAGTTCCAAATTTAAATAAATTCAACAATTTCAATATAAAATCAATAAGAAAAGTTTCGAGTTAAAAAACTAAACTATTTCATTATAAATACCATAAAAAAGTTTAAGGTTAATAACACAAGAGTTTCAATATAAAAACCATAAAAAAGTCCCATGTTAAAAAAATGAACAATTTCACTATAAAAACCTTAACAAAATTTCCAAGTGAAAAAACTCACGAGTTTAACTATAAAAACCATAAGAAAAGTTCCAAGTTAAAAAACTCAACAATTTCAATATTAAAAACATAAAAAAAAGTTCCATGTTAAAAAACTTGACAATTTCACTATGAAAACCATACAAAATTTCCATGTTAAAAAACTCAAAAATTTCACTATAAAATATCATCATAAACAAATTCAAGTGAATAAATTCAACAGTTTCACTATAAAACTCATAAGTAAAGTTCAAAGTAAAAACAAACTCAACAATTTCACTATAATAACAATAAGAAAAGTTACGAGTTAAAAACTAAACTATTTCATTATAAATACAATAAAAAAGTTCCAAGTTAAAAAACTAAACAGTTTCAATATAAATACCATAAAAAAAATTCCCATGTTAAAAAATTCAAAAATTTCACTATAAAAACGATAACAAAATTTCCAAGTGAAAAAACTCAACAATTTCACTATAAGAACCATAAAAAATTTCCAAGTTATAAAACTCAACAATTCCACTATAAGAACCATAAAAAAATTTCCTTGTTAAAAAACTTAACAATTTCACTATAAAATCCTTACAAAAATATCCAAGTGAAAAAACTCAACAATTTCACTATAAAACTAATAAGTAAAGTTCAAAGTTAAAAAAAAAACTCTACAATTTCACTATAAAAACAATAAGAAAAGTTACGAGTTAAAAAACTAATTTATTTCATCATAAATACCCTAAAAAAGATCCAAGTTAAAAAACTCAACAATTTCAATATAAATACCATAAAAAAAGTCCCATGTTAAAAAATTCAACAATTTTATTATAAAAACTTTAATAAAATTTCCAAGTGAAAACACTCACGAGTTTCACTATAAAACCCATAGGAAAAGTTCCAAGTTAAAAAACTCAACAATTTCATTATAAAAACCATAACAAATTTCCATGTTAAAAAACTCAACAATTTCACTATAAAAACCTTTAAAAAATTTCCATGTGATAAAACTCCTCAGTTTAATGATTAAACCCATAAGAATAGTTCCTGGTTAAAAAAACTCAACAAATTCACTATAAAAACCATTAAAAAAATTCCAAGTGAAAAAATACAACTAATTCAACATGAAAAGCATAAATAAGTTCCAAATTGAAGAAACTAAACAGTTTCTCAATAAAAAAAATATAGTAAAAAACTTCAAGATAAAAAAAACTCAAAATTTTCTCTATAAAAAACCATAAAAAAAGTTCCAAGTGAAAAACCTCATCAGTTACACTCTAAAAACCATAAAAAAGTATATAAATTAAAACAACTCAACTATTTAAGTATAAAAACCATTTAAAAGGTTCCAATTTAAAAAACCTCAACAATTTAACTATAAGAACAATAAGAAAGTTATAAAAAAAAACTAAACTATTTCGCTATAAATAATATTAATAAAGTTCCAAGTTTAAAAAAATTCAACAATTTCAATATAAAAACAATAAGAAATGTTTCGAGTTAAAAAACTAAACTATTTCATTATAAATACCATAAAAAAGTTTAAGATTAAAAACTCAAGAGTTTCAATATAAAAACCATAAAAAAAGTCTCATGTTAAAAAAATCAACAATTTCACTATAAAAACCTTTACAAGATTTCCAAGTGAACAAACTCCCGAGTTTAACTATAAAAACAATAAAAAAGTTCCAAGTTAAAAAACTGAACAATTTCAATATAAAAAACATAAAAAAAAATTCCATGTTAAAAAACTCAACAATTTCACTATAAAAACCATAAAAAATTTCCATGTTAAAAACCTCAACAATTGCACTATAAAAAACATAAAAAATTTCCTTGTTAAAAAACTCAACAATTTCATTATAAAATCCTTTAAAAAATATCCAAGTGAAAAAAACTCAACAATTTCACTATAAAACTCATAGGTAAAGTTTAAAGTTTAAAAATAAACTCAACAATTTCACTATAAAAACAATAAGAAAAGTTACGAGTTAAAAAATTAAACTATTTCATTATAAATACCAAAAAAAAGTTCCAAGTTAAAAAAACTCAACAATTTCAATATAAATACCATAAAAAAAGTCTCATGTTAAAAAATTCAATAATTTCACTATAAAAACTTTAATAAAATTTCCGAGTGAAAAAACTCACGAGTTTCAATATAAAACCCATAAGAAATGTTCCAAGTTAAAAAAACTCAACATTTTCATTATAAAAACCATAACAAATTTCCATGTTAAAAAACTCAACAATTTCACTATAAAAACCTTTAAAAAATTCCAAGTGAAAAACCTCATCAGTTACATTTTAAAAACCATAAACAAAAGTTTATAAATTAAAACAACTAAACTATTTAAGTAAAAAAACCTTTTAAAAGTTTCCAAGTTAAAAAACCTCAACAATTTAACTATAAGAACAATAAGAAAGTTAAAAAAATCTAAACTATTTCGCTATAAATAATATTAATAAAGTTCAAAGTTTAAAAAAACTCAACAATTTCAATATAAAAACAATAAGAAATGTTTCGAGTTAAAAAACTAAACTATTTCATTATAAATACCATTAAAAAAAGTTTAAGGTTAATAACTCCAAAGTTTCAATACCAAAACCATAAAAACGTCCCATGTTAAAAAAATCAACAATTACACTATAAAAATCTTAACAAATTCTCCAAGTGAAAAAACTCACGAGTTTAACTATAAAAACCATAAGAATATTTCCAAGTTAAAAAACTCAACAATTTCAATAACATAAAAAAAATTCCAAGTTAAAAAACTCAACCATTTCACTATAAAAACCATACAATAATTTCCATGTTAAAAAACTCAACAATTTCACTATAAAATCCTTAAAAAAATTCCAAGTGAAAAAACTCAACAATTTCACAATAAAACTCATAAGTAAAGTTCAAAGTTAAAAAAAAATCAACTATTTCACTATAAAAATAATAAGAAAAGTTACGAGTTAAAAAACTAAATTATTTCATTATAAATACCATAAAAAAGTTCCAAGTTAAAAAAACACAAGAGTTTCAATATAAAAACCAATAAAACGTACCATGTTAAAAAATTCAAAAATTTCACTATAAAAACCTTAACAAAATTTCCAAGTGAAAAGACTCACGAGTTTCACTATAAAAACCATAAAACATTTCATGTTAAAAAACTAAACAATTTCACTATAAAATTTTTAAAAAAATTTCCAAGTGAAAAAATTCACCAATTTCATTATAAAACTCATAAGTAAAGTTCAAAGTTAAAAAAAAACTCAACAGTTTCAGTAAAAAAACAATAAGAAAAGTTACTAGTTAAAAAACTTAACAATTTCATTATAAATACCATAAATAAGTTCCAAGTTAAAAACCTCAACAGTTTTAATATAAATACCATAAACTAAATTCCCATGTTAAAAAATTCAACAATTTCACTATAAAAACCTTAACAAAATTTCCATGTTAAAAAACTCACGAGTTTCACTATAAAACCCATAAGAAAAGTTTCAAGTTAAAAAACTCAATAATTTCACTATAAAAACCATAAAAAAATTTCCATGTTAAAAAACTCAACAATTTCACTATAAAAACCATACAAAATTTTCATGTTAAAAAACTCAACAATTTCACTATAAAAACCTTAAATAAATTTCCAAATGAAAAACTCACCAGATTCACTATTAAACCCATTAGAAAAGTTATCGGTTAAAAAAACTCAATAATTTCACTATAAAAACACCATTAATAAAAGTTCGATGTTAAAAAACTCAACAATTTCACTATAAAAACCATTACAAAAATTCCAAGTGAAAATACAACTAAGTCAATATGAAAAATATAAATAAGTTTTAAATTTAAAAACTCAACAGTTTCTCAATAAAAAAATATAGTAAAAAATTTCAATATATAAAAAACTCAACATTTTCTCTTTAAAAACCATAAAAAAAGTTCCAAGTGAAAAAACTCATCAGTTTCTCTCTAAAAATCATAAAAAAAACTTTCTAAATTAAAACAACTCAACTATTTAAGTATAAAAAACATTTAAAAGGTTCCAAGTTAAACAAAACTCAACAATTTCACTATAAGAACAATAAGAAAGTTAAAAAAAAACTAAACTATTTCGCTATAAATAATATTAATAAATTTCCAAGTTTAAAAAAATTAAACAATTTCAATATAAAAACAATAAGAAAAGTTTCGAGTTAAGAAACTAAGCAATTTCATTATAAATACCATAAATAAAAGTTCCAAGTTAAAAAACTCAAGAGGTTCAATATAAAAACATAAAAAAAAAGTCTCATGTTAAAAAAATCAACAAATTTCACTATAAAAACCTTTACAAAATTTCCAAGTGAAAAAACTCACGAGTTTTACTATAAACCCCATAAGAAAATATAGTAAAAAATTTCAAGATAAAAAAAACTCAACAATTTCTCTATAAAAACCATAAAAAAAAGTTCCAAGTGAAAAACCTCATCAGTTACACTCTAAAAACCATAAAAAAAAGTATATAAATTAAAACAACTCAACTTTTTAAGTATAAAAACCATTTAAAAGGTTCCAATTTAAAAAACCTCAACAATTTAAGTATAATAATAATAAGAAAGTTAAAAAAACTAAACTATTTTGCTATAAATAATATTAATAAAGTTCCAAGTTTAAAAAACTCAACAATTTCAATATAAAAACAATAAGAAAAGTTTCGAGTTAAAAAACTAAACTATTTCATTATAAATACCATAAAAAAGTTTAAGGTTAATAACTCAAGAATTTCAATATAAAAACCATAAAAAAGTCCCATGTTAAAAAAATCAACAATTTCACTATAAAAACCTTAATAAAATATCCAAGTGAAAAAACTCACGAGTTTAACTATAAAAACCATAAGAAACGTTCCAAGTTTAAAAACTCAACAATTTCAATATAAAAAAAATTTAAAAATTTCCATGTTAAAAAACTCAACAATTTCACTATAAAAACCATAAAAAATATCCATGTTAAAAAACTCAACAATTTCACTATAAAATCCTTTAAACAAATCCAAGTGAAAAAACTCAACAGTTTCACTATAAAACTCATAAGTAAAGTTCAAAATTAAAAAAAAAAAACTCAACAATTTCACTATAAAAACAATAAGTAAAGTTACGAGTTAAAAAACTCAATTATTTCATTATAAATACCATAAAAAAGTTCCAAGTTAAAAAACTCAACAATTTCACTATAAAAACAATAAGAAAAGTTACGAGTTAAAAAACTAAACTATTTCATTATAAAAACCATAAAAAAGTTCCAATTTAAAAAACTCAACAGTTTCAATATAAATACCATAAAAAAAATTCTCATGTTAAAAAATTCAAAAATTTCACTATAAAAAAACCTTAACAAAATTTCCAAGTGAAAAAACTCACAAATTTCACTATAAAAACCCATAACAAAAATTCCTTGTTAAAAAACTCAACAATTTCACTATAAATCCTTAAAAAAATATCCAAGTGAAAAAACTCAAAAATTTCACTATAAAACTCATAAGTAATGTTCAAAGTTAAAAAAAAAAAACTCTACAATTTCACTATAAAAACAATAAGAAAAGTTACAAGTTAAAAAACTAAACTATTTCATTATAAATACCATAAAAAAATTCCAAGTTAAAAAACTCAACAATTTCAATATAAATACCATAATAAAAGTCCCATTTAAAAAATTCAACAATTTCACTATAAAAACTTTAATAAAATTTCCAAGTGAAAAAACTCACGAGTTTCACTATAAAACCCATAAGAAAAGTTCCTAGTTAAAAAACTCAACAATTTCACTATAAACCATAACAAATTTCCATGTTAAAAAAATCAACAATTTCAGTATAAAAACCTTTAAAAAAATTCCATATGAAAAAACTCCCCAGTTTCACGATTAAACCCATAAGAAAAGTTCTTGGTTAAAAAAACTCAACAATTTCACTTTAAAAACCATTAAAAATATTCCAAGTAAAAGTAAAACTAATTCAACATGAAATGCATAAATAAGTTCCAAATTGAAGAAACTCAACAGTTTCTCAATAAAAAAATATAGTAAAAAATTTCAAGATAAAAAAACTCAACATTTTCTCTATAAAAACCATAAAAAAAAATTCCAAGTGAAAAACCTCATCAGTTACACTCTAAAAACCATAAATAAAAAGTATATAAATTAAAACAACTCAACTATTTAAGTATAAAAACCATTTAAAAGGTTCCAATTTAAAAACCCTCAACAATTTAACTATTAGAACAATAAGAAAGTTATAAAAAAAACTAAACTATTTCGCTATAAATAATATAAATAAAGTTCCAAGTTTAAAAAAAAAACTAAACAATTTCAATACAAAAACAATAAGAAAAGTTTCGAGTTAAAAAACTAAACTATTTCATTATAAATACCATAGATAAAAGTTCCAACTTAAAAAACTCAAGAGGTTCAATATAAAAACCATAAAAAAAAAAGTCCCATGTTAAAAAATTCCACAAATTTCACTATAAAAATCTTAACAAAATTTCCAAGTGAAAAAACTCACGAGTTTAACTATAAAAACCATAAGAAAAGTTCCAAGTTTAAAAACTCAACAATTTCAATATAAAAAACATAAAAAAAAATTCTATGTTAAAAAACTCAACAATTTCACTATAAAAACCATAAATAATTTCCATGTTAAAAAACTCAACAAATTCACTATAAAATCCTTTTAAAACAAATTCCAAGTGAAAAAAATCAACAGTTTCTCTATAAAACTCATATGTAAAGTTCAAAGTTAAAAAAAAAAACTCAACTATTTCACTATAAAAACAATAAGAAAAGTTACGAGTGAAAAAACTAAACTATTTCATTATAAATACCATAAAAAAGTTCCAAGTTAAAAAACTCAAGAGTTTCAATATAAAAACCATTAAAAAATTCCCATGTTAAAAAATTCAAAAATTTTCACTATAAAAACCTGAACAAAATTTCCAAGTGAAAAAACTCACGAGTTTCACTATAAAACCCATAAGAAAAGTTTCAAATTAAAAAACTCAATAATTTCACTATAAAAACCATAAAAAAATTTCCATGTTAAAAAACTCAACAATTTCACTATAAAAACCATACAAAATTTCCATGTTAAAAAACTCAACAATTTCACTATAAAAACCTTAAATAAATTTCCAAATGAAAAACTCACCAGATTCACTATTAAACCCATTAGAAAAGTTATCGGTTAAAAAAACTCAACAATTTCACTATAAAAACACCATTAATAAAAGTTCGATGTTAAAAAACTCAACAATTTCACTATAAAAACCATTAAAAAATTCCAAGTGAAAATACAACTAAGTCAATATGAAAAACATAAATAAGTTTTAAATTTAAAAACTCAACAGTTTCTCAAAAAAAATATAGTAAAAAATTTCAATATAAAAAAAACTCAACATTTTCTCTTTAAAAAACATAAAAAGTTCCAAGTGAAAAAACTCATCAGTTTCTCTCTAAAAACCATAAAAAAAACTTTCTAAATTAAAACAACTCAACTATTTAAGTTTAAAAAACATTTAAAAGGTTCCAAGTTAAACAAAACTCAACAATTTCACTATAAGAACAATAAGAAAGTTAAAAAAAAAACTAAATTATTTCGCTATAAATAATATTAATAAATTTCCAAGTTTAAAAAAACTAAACAATTTCAATATAAAAACAATAAGAAATGTTTCGAGTTAAAAAACTAAGCAATTTCATTATAAATAGCATAAATAAAAGTTCCAAGTTAAAAACTCAAGAGGTTCAATATAAAAACATAAAAAAAAGTCTCATGTTAAAAAAATCAACAAATTTCACTATAAAAACCTTTACAAAATTTCCAAGTGAAAAAACTCACGAGTTTTACTATAAACCCCATAAGAAAATATAGTAAAAAATTTAAAGATAAAAAAAAACTCAACAATTTCTCTATAAAAACCATAAAAAAAAGTTCCAAGTGAAAAACCTCATCAGTTACACTCTAAAAACCATAAAAGAAAGTATATAAATTAAAACAACTCAACTTTTTAAGTATAAAAACCATTTAAAAGGTTCCAATTTAAAAAACCTCAACAATTTAAGTATAATAATAATAAGAAAGTTAAAAAAACTAAACTATTTTGCTATAAATAATATTAATAAAGTTCCAAGTTTAAAAAACTCAACAATTTCAATATAAAAACAATAAGAAAAGTTTCGAGTTAAAAAACTAAACTATTTCATTATAAATAGCATAATAAAGTTTAAGGTTAATAACTCAAGAATTTCAATATAAAAACCATAAAAAAGTCCCATGTTAAAAAAATCAACAATTTCACTATAAAAACCTTAATAAAATATCCAAGTGAAAAAACTCACGAGTTTAACTATAAAAACCATAAGAAACGTTCCAAGTTTAAAAACTCAACAATTTCAATATAAAAAACATTTAAAAATTTCATGTTAAAAAACTCAACAATTTCACTATAAAAACCATTAAAAATTTCCATGTTAAAAAACTCAACAATTTCACTATAAAATCCTTTAAACAAATCCAAGTGAAAAAACTCAACAGTTTCACTATAAAACTCATAAGTAAAGTTCAAAATTAAAAAAAAAAACTCAACAATTTCACTATAAAAACAATTAGTAAAGTTACGAGTTAAAAAACTCAATTATTTCATTATAAATACCATAAAAAAGTTCCAAGTTAAAAAACTCAACAATTTCACTATAAAAACAATAAGAAAAGTTACGAGTTAAAAAACTAAACTATTTCATTATAAAAACCATAAAAAAGTTCCAATTTAAAAAACTCAACAGTTTCAATATAAATACCATAAAAAAAATTCTCATGTTAAAAAATTCAAAAATTTCACTATAAAAAAACCTTAACAAAATTTCCAAGTGAAAAAACTCACAAATTTCACTATAAAAACCCATAACAAAAATTCCTTGTTAAAAAACTCAACAATTTCACTATAAAATCCTTAAAAAAATATCCAAGTGAAAAAACTCAAAAATTTCACTATAAAACTCATAAGTAATGTTCAAAGTTAAAAAAAAAACTCTACAATTTCACTATAAAAACAATAAGAAAAGTTACAAGTTAAAAAACTAAACTATTTCATTATATATACCATAAAAAAATTCCAAGTTAAAAAACTCAACAATTTCAATATAAATACCATAATAAAAGTCCCATTTAAAAAATTCAACAATTTCACTATAAAAACTTTAATAAAATTTCCAAGTGAAAAAACTCACGAGTTTCACTATAAAACCCATAAGAAAAGTTCCTACTTAAAAAACTCAACAATTTCACTATAAACCATAACAAATTTCCATGTTAAAAAAATCAACAATTTCAGTATAAAAACCTTTAAAAAAATTCCATATGAAAAAACTCCCCAGTTTCACGATTAAACCCATAAGAAAAGTTCTTGGTTAAAAAAACTCAACAATTTCACTTTAAAAACCATTAAAAATATTCCAAGTAAAAGTAAAACTAATTCAACATGAAATGCATAAATAAGTTCCAAATTGAAGAAACTCAACAGTTTCTCAATAAAAAAATATAGTAAAAAATTTCAAGATAAAAAAACTCAACATTTTCTCTATAAAAACCATAAAAAAAAATTCCAAGTGAAAAACCTCATCAGTTACACTCTAAAAACCATAAATAAAAAGTATATAAATTAAAACAACTCAACTATTTAAGTATAAAAACTATTTAAAAGGTTCCAATTTAAAAACCCTCAACAATTTAACTATTAGAACAATAAGAAAGTTATAAAAAAAACTAAACTATTTCGCTATAAATAATATAAATAAAGTTCCAAGTTTAAAAAAAAAACTAAACAATTTCAATACAAAAACAATAAGAAAAGTTTCGAGTTAAAAAACTAAACTATTTCATTATAAATACCATAGATAAAAGTTCCAAGTTAAAAAACTCAAGAGGTTCAATATAAAAACCATAAAAAAAAAGTCCCATGTTAAAAAATTCCACAAATTTCACTATAAAAATCGTAACAAAATTTCCAAGTGAAAAAACTCACGAGTTTAACTATAAAAACCATAAGAAAAGTTCCAAGTTTAAAAACTCAACAATTTCAATATAAAAAACATAAAAAAAAATTCTATGTTAAAAAACTCAACAATTTCACTATAAAAACCATAAATAATTTCCATGTTAAAAAACTCAACAAATTCACTATAAAATCCTTTTAAAACAAATTCCAAGTGAAAAAAATCAACAGTTTCTCTATAAAACTCATATGTAAAGTTCAAAGTTAAAAAAAAAAAACTCAACTATTTCACTATAAAAACAATAAGAAAAGTTACGAGTGAAAAAACTAAACTATTTCATTATAAATACCATAAAAAAGTTCCAAGTTAAAAAACTCAAGAGTTTCAATATAAAAACCATTAAAAAATTCCCATGTTAAAAAATTCAAAAATTTTCACTATAAAAACCTGAACAAAATTTCCAAGTGAAAAAACTCACGAGTTTCACTATAAAACCCATAAGAAAAGTTTCAAATTAAAAAACTCAATAATTTCACTATAAAAACCATAAAAAAATTTCCATGTTAAAAAACTCAACAATTTCACTATAAAAACCATACAAAATTTCCATGTTAAAAAACTCAACAATTTCACTATAAAAACCTTAAATAAATTTCCAAATGAAAAACTCACCAGATTCACTATTAAACCCATTAGAAAAGTTATCGGTTAAAAAAACTCAACAATTTCACTATAAAAACACCATTAATAAAAGTTCGATGTTAAAAAACTCAACAATTTCACTATAAAAACCATTAAAAAAATTCCAAGTGAAAATACAACTAAGTCAATATGAAAAACATAAATAAGTTTTAAATTTAAAAACTCAACAGTTTCTCAATAAAAAAATATAGTAAAAAATTTCAATATAAAAAAAACTCAACATTTTCTCTTTAAAAAACATAAAAAGTTCCAAGTGAAAAAACTCATCAGTTTCTCTCTAAAAACCATAAAAAAAAACTTTCTAAATTAAAACAACTCAACTATTTAAGTATAAAAAACATTTAAAAGGTTCCAAGTTAAACAAAACTCAACAATTTCACTATAAGAACAATAAGAAAGTTAAAAAAAAACTAAACTATTTCACTATAAATAATATTAATAAATTTCCAAGTTTAAAAAAACTAAACAATTTCAATATAAAAACAATAAGAAATGTTTCGAGTTAAAAAACTAAGCAATTTCATTATAAATACCATAAATAAAAGTTCCAAGTTAAAAAACTCAAGAGGTTCAATATAAAAACATAAAAAAAGTCTCATGTTAAAAAAATCAACAAATTTCACTATAAAAACCTTTACAAAATTTTCCAAGTGAAAAAACTCACGAGTTTTACTATAAACCCCATAAGAAAATATAGTAAAAAATTTCAAGATAAAAAAAACTCAACAATTTCTCTATAAAAACCATAAAAAAAAGTTCCAAGTGAAAAACCTCATCAGTTACACTCTAAAAACCATAAAAAAAAGTATATAAATTAAAACAACTCAACTTTTTAAGTATAAAAACCATTTAAAAGGTTCCAATTTAAAAAACCTCAACAATTTAAGTATAAGAATAATAAGAAAGTTAAAAAAAACTAAACTATTTTGCTATAAATAATATTAATAAAGTTCCAAGTTTAAAAAACTCAACAATTTCAATATAAAAACAATAAGAAAAGTTTCGAGTTAAAAAACTAAACTATTTCATTATAAATACCATAAAAAAGTTTAAGGTTAATAACTCAAGAATTTCAATATAAAAACCATAAAAAAGTCCCATGTTAAAAAAATCAACAATTTCACTATAAAAACCTTAATAAAATATCCAAGTGAAAAAACTCACGAGTTTAACTATAAAAACCATAAGAAACGTTCCAAGTTTAAAAACTCAACTATTTCAATATAAAAAACATAAAAACATTTCCATGTTAAAAAAACTCAACAATTTCACTATAAAAACCATAAAAAATTTCCATGCTAAAAAACTCAACAATTTCACTATAAAATCCTTTAAAAAAATCCAAGTGAAAAAACTCAACAGTTTCACTATAAAACTCATAAGTAAAGTTCAAAATTAAAAAAAAAAAACTCAACAATTTCACTATAAAAACAATAAGTAAAGTTACGAGTTAAAAAACTAAATTATTTCATTATAAATACCATAAAAAAGTTTCAAGTTAAAAAACTCAACAATTTCACTATAAAAATAATAAGAAAAGTTACGAGTTAAAAAACTAAACTATTTCATTATAAAAACCATAAAAAGTTCCAAGTTAAAAAACTCAACAGTTTCAATATAAATACCATAAAAAAAATTCTCATGTTAAAAAATTCAAAAATTTCACTATAAAAACCTTAACAAAATTTCCAAGTGAAAAAACTCACGAGTTTCACTATAAAAACCTATAACAAAAATTCCTTATTAAAAAACTCAACAATTTCACTATAAAATGCATAAATAAGCTCCAAATTGAAGAAACTCAACAATTTCTCAATAAAAAAATATAGTAAAAAATTTCAAGATAAAAAAACTCAACATTTTCTCTATAAAAACCATAAAAAAAATTCCAAGTGAAAAACCTCATCAGTTACACTCTAAAAACCATAAATAAAAAGTATATAAATTAAAACAACTCAACTATTTAAGTATAAAAACCATTTAAAAGGTTCCAATTTAAAAACCCTCAACAATTTAACTATAAGAACAATAAGAAAGTTATAATAAAAAACTAAACTATTTCGCTATAAATAATATAAATAAAGTTCCAAGTTTAAAAAAAAACTAAACAATTTCAATACAAAAACAATAAGAAAAGTTTCGAGTTAAAAAACTAAACTATTTCATTATAAATACCATAAATAAAATTTCCAAGTTAAAAAACTCAAGAGGTTCAATATAAAAACCATAAAAATACAACAATTTAATATGAAAAGTTCCATGTTAAAAAACCATAAAAAAACTCAACAATTTCACTATAAAAACCATTAAAAAATTCCAAGTGAAAAAATACAACTAATTCAATATGAAAAGCATAAATAAGTTCCAAATTGAAAAAACTCAACAATTTCTCAATAAAAAATATAGTTAAAAATTTTAAGATAAAAAAAAACACAACATTTTCTCTATAAGAACCATAAAAAAAGTTCCAAGTGAAAAAACTCATTAGTTCCTCTCTAAAAACTATAAAAAAAACTTTCTAAATTAAAACAACTCAACTATTTAAGTATAAAAACCATTTAAAAGATTTCAAGTTAAAAAAAAAAACTCAACAATTTCACTATAAGAAAAAACTCAACAATTTTAATAAAGTTCCAAGTTTAAAAAAACTCAACAATTTTAATATAAAAACAATAAGAAAAGTTTCAAGTTAAGAAACTCAACAATTTCACTATAAAAACCATTACAAAAATTTCAAGTGAAAAAATACAACTAATTCATTTGAAAAGCATAAATAAGTTCCAATTTGTTAAAACTCAAAAGTTTCTCAATAACAAATATAGTTAAAAATTTCAAGATAAAAAAAAACTCAACATTTTCTCTATAAGAATCATAAAAAAAGTTCCAAGTGAAAAAACTCATCATTTTCTATCTAAAAACCATAAAAAAAAACTTTCTAAATTAAAACAACTCAACTATTTAGTTATAAAAAGCATTTAAAAGGTTCCAAGGTAAAAAAAACTAAACAATTTCACTATAAGAACAATAAGAAAGTTAAAAAAAACTAAATTATTTCGCTATAAATAATACTAATAAAGTTCCAATTTAAAAAAAAAAAAAACTCAACAATTTCAATATAAAAACAATAAGAAAAGTTCCAAGTTAAGAAACTCAACAATTTCACTATAAAAACCGTAAAAAAAATTCCATGTTAAAAAACTCAACAATTTCACTATAAAAACCTTTAAAAAAATTCCAAGTGAAAAAATTTACCAGTTTCACTATAAAACTCATAAGTAATGTTCCAAATTAAAAAAAACTCAACAATTTCACTATAAAAACAATAAGAAAAGTTATGAGTTAAACAACTAAACTATTTCATTATAAATACCATAAAAAAGTTTCAAGTTAAAAAACTCAACAGTTTCAATATAAATACCATAAATAAAGTCTCATGTTAATAAATTCAACAATTTCATAATAAAAACCTTAACAAAATTTCCAAGTGAAAAAACTCACGAGTTCACTATAAAACCCATTAGAAAAGTTTCAAGTTAAAAAACTTAACAATTTCACTATAAAAACCATAAAAAAATTTCCAAGTTAAAAAAATCAACAATTTCACTATAAAAATCATAAAAAAAATTTCCAAGTTAAAAAACTAAAAAATTTCACTATAAAAATCATAAAAAGATTCCATGTTAAAAAACTCAACAATTTCACTATAAAAACCTTAAAAAATTCCAAGTGAAAAACTCACTAGTTTCACTATTAAACCATAAGAAAAGTTCCTGGTTAAAAAAACTAAACAATTTCACTATAAGAACAATAGGAAAGTTAAAAAAAAAGTAAACTATTTCGCTATATATAATACTAATAAAGTTCCAAGTTTAAAAAAAACTCAACAATTTCAATATAAAAACAATAAGAAAAGTTTCGAGTAAAAAAACTAAACTATTTCATTAAAAATACCATAAAAAAAGTTCAAAAATCAGAAACTCAAGAGTTTCAATATAAAAACCATAAAAAAAAGTTCCATGTTAAAAAATTCAACAATTTCACTATAAAAACCTTAACAAAAATTCCAAGTGAAAAAACTCATGAGTTTCACTATAAAACCCATAAGAAAAGTTCCAAGTTAAAAAACTCAACAATTTCACTATAAAAACCATAAAAATAATTCATGCTATAAAACTCAACAATTTCACTATAAAAACCATAAAAAATTTCCATGTTAAAAAACTCAACAATTTCACTATAAAAACATTATAAAAATTTCCAAGCGAAAAAACTCACCAGTTTCACTATAAAACCCATAAGATAAGTTCCTGGTTAAAAAAAGTCAACAATTTCACTATAAAAACCATTAATAAAAGTTCCATGTTTAAAAACTCAACAATTTCACTATAAAAACCATTAAAAAAAATCCAAGTGAAAAATACAACTAATTCAATATGAAAAGCATAAATAAGTTCCAAATTGAAAAAACTCAACAGTTTCTCAATAAAAAATATAGTAAAAAATTTCAAGATAAAAAAAACTCAACATTTTCTCTATAAAAACTATAAAAATAAAGTTCCAAGTGAAAAACCTCATCGGTTTCACTCTAAAAACTACAAAAAAATGTTTCTAATTTTAAAAAACTCAACTATTTAAGTATAAAAACCTTTTAAAAGGTTCCAAGTTAATGAAACTCAACAACTTCATTATAAGAACAATAAGAAAGTTAAAAAAAACTAATTTATTTAGCTATAAATAATATTAATAAAGTTCCAAGTTTAAAAAACTCAGCAATTTTAATATAAAAACAATAAGAAAAGTTTCGAGTCAAAAAATTAAACTATTTCATTAAAAATACCATAAAAAAAGTTCCAAAGTTAAAAAACTCAACAATTTCATTATAAAAACCATAAAAAATTTCCATGTTAAAAAACTCAACAATTTCACTATAAAAACCTTTAAAATATAGTTAAAAATTTCAAGATAAAAAAACTCAACATTTTCTCTATAAAAACCATAAAAAAAAAAGTTCCAAGTTAAAAAACACAAGAGTTTCAATATAAAAACAATAAATGAAGTCCCATGTTAAAAAAATTCAATAATTTCTCTATAAAAACCTTAACAAAATTTCCAAGTGAAAAAACTCACGAGTTTGAGTATAAAACCCATAAGAAAAGTTCCAAGTTAAAAAACTCAACATTTTCACTATAAAATCCGTAAATAAAAAAATTTTCATGTTAAAAAACTCTACAATTTCACTGTAAAATCCATAAAAAATTTCCATGTTAAAAAACTCGACAAATTTACTATAAAAACCTTAAAAAAATTCAAGTGAAAAAACTTACCAGTTTTGCTATAAAACTCATAAGTGATGTTCCAATTTTAAAAAAAAACTCACCAAATTCACTATAAAAACAATAAGAAAAGTTACGAATTAAAAAACTAAACTATTTCATTATAAATACCATAAAAAAATTCCAAGTTAAAAAAATCAACAGTTTCAATATAAATACCATAAAAAAAGTCTCATGTTAAAAAATTCAACAATTTCACTATAAAAAACTTAACAAAATTTCCAAGTGAAAAAACTCACGAGTTTCACTATAAAACCCATAAGAAAAGTTCCAGGTTAAAAAACTCAACAATTTCACTATAAAAACTGATCGTACCTGGAGATCAGGATCCGATATGGCCGCGTCGAGCGTGGATGAGTGTTGTTGATGATGGAGGGAAGATGGGGGTGTACCTGCAAAGGCACTCCGATGCTAAAGTCAGAAAGCGAGCAACGAGTGAGGAAGTACAATATTTTGGGTCAAGATTTGAATACCTGGCCCTCTCAAATGAGAGGGCTTATATACTGGTCCAAGTCAGTGTTTATTGGCCCAAATTGTTGGGCATGGATCACAGATCTCGTAATAATCGACGGTGATTAGGAACTAGCCGTTGATGCGAGAAAGGACCCGCTCGACAGGTTCCTGCTCGACATAGAACTCGTCCGACCAAGGGCAGATTGAGAAGTTGATTTATGGGACTCTGAGCATAGCCGGGTTTATTGGGTCGTTGGGCCACAAGATAGTTATGGCCCAATTCTAAGGGTTGGGTTAGTCCAGAACAGGAGCCCCCAAGTTGTTACTTTCGGTCGAGGAAGTGATGACTTAAAGGTAGCTCGGTGCTCGGGAGCATGTGCGAACGTCGGGGTATTGATCTTCCGAGCATCATGCCTGAAGGTCGGTTCCGTCTCAACAGCAGAAGATGAGATACTTGAAGATAATGGCAATAGTCGAATTGAAACTCAATAGGATCATTTTCACATAGCTATTTTCTTTGTTTTGTAAAAATTTTACGACGAATTCCTCTTACTAGGATTTCTGTCTCCTTGTACAAACTTGCCTATGTATAGGTTACTTTGTAATATAAATAAAATTCCATCTTTGAATCCAGATTTACTTTTACCCTATTTACATAAGCGAAAACGTCCATTGGTTGTGTTTGAATGTATGTATGCTTTTGAATATGATTGATGTTTACCAGAAATGCATGAAATGTAGTAATAGTATTTACTAAGGACGAACGAAGGTAGGAATTCAGCGAAGCTTCGCCGGTTCATCCCCACAAGACAACTACAAATCCCCAGCAGGGCAAATCTATCTTTTATAGATACTTCGAGTTACATCTCCCCTTGAATTTATGTCCATCTCTTTTATCCTCAGTCGGGATACTCAGGAACTTATTCCTTCAATAGAAGTACGACGAACAAAGACAGGAGGTTATAAATATTATACTATCAAACAAGACGGGAACGAGTTCCTCATATTCTTCAACAACGAATCGAGATTTATTTTCCCTAGCCAACAATTGTTATACAAAGATATCCAGACGCTTCAGGCTGCATGATTCATACATACATCATTTACATCATGCCATAACATATTCATAAATGCATAATACATTTACTTAGATGCACCATGCCATGCATGCACACATATTGCATAAACTAACCTTTTCCTTGCAGGATAGTTATGTGCAGATGAAATACTATCAACAATCCACAACAGGTCAGAAACGATCTATACATTACTCAAGATGTCCTCGGATAGTAGGCAAACGGTCTATACAAAGATCCATTCTCTAATCCAGGATATTTTCAGGAGATTGAATCCTGACACTCTTTTGTCATCGGAGAGTAGGCAAACGGTCTGTACAAAGATCCATTCCCTAATCCAAGATATTTTCAGGAGATTTAATCCTGACACTCTTTTGTCCTCGGAGAGTAGGCAAACGGTCTGTACAAAGATCCATTCCCTAATCCAGGATATTTTCAGGAGATTTAATCTTGACACTCTTTTTTTCCTCGGAGAGTATGCAAACAGTCTATACAAAGATCCATTCCCTAGTCCAGGATATTTTCGGAAGATTTAATCTATTTGTTCTTGGATATTAGGCAAACGGTCTGTACAAAGATCCATTCCCTAGTCCAAGATATTTTCAGAAGATTTAATCTATTTGTTCTTGAATAGTAGGCAAATGATTTGTACAAAGATCCATTCCCTAGTTCAAGATATTTTCAGAAGAATTAATCCTGATATTCTTTTGTCCTTGGAGAGTAGGCAAACGGTCTGTACAAAGATCTATTCCCTAGTTCAAGATATTTTCAGAAGAATTAATCCTGATATTCTTTTGTCCTTGGAGAGTAGGCAAACGGTCTATACAAAGATCCATTCCCTAGTTCAAGATATTTTCAGAAGAATTAATCCTGACATTCTTTTGTCCTTGGAGTGTAGGCAAACGGTCTGTACAAAGATCCATTCCCTAGTTCAAGATATTTTCAGAAGAATTAATCCTGATATTCTTTTGTCCTTGGAGAGTAGGCAAACGGTCTGTACAAAGATCCATTCCCTAATCCAAGATATTTTCAGAAGAATTAATCCTGATATTCTTTTGTCCTTGGAGAGTAGGCAAACGGTCTGTACAAAGATCCATTCCCTAATCCAAGATATTTCCAGAAGAGATAATCGTCACGAAGATTTATTTCTACTGGTCTATTCAACAATTCAAACCATATTGCATAAACGATTCAGAGACGGCCTATACGAAGACCTAGTACTGATATCCAGTATCAACATCAAGATATTATCACCTCCTGATATTATGGATGGCATCTATAAGCCCATCTCTAGTTTTTTTCCAAGTGGCATCTTCAAGCCCACTTAAGCATATACAACTAATCATCAGTGTTACTTTACGCACCGGCGAGTGCAAATTTTTGGGCTTTTGTGTTCAATCCCCTTCAACCTTCCAGGTCACGAATGGCACATATACCAATCTAACCCCTCAGGTTTCAGAAAATTGAACAGGGGCAGCTGTTGCACCCCAAAATTTGCCCTCCACAAGACAAGACATTGTGTACTAAGAGGTTCACAAAGTTCACAAGGTTCACAAGACATCTCATGAGGTTCACAAGGTTCACAAAGTTCACAATTAGTCAGAAAGTTTGACAATTCCCTCAGACAATGCATCCTCCTAAGCAATGCATCTTAAACTAGGGTTTTGACTTTCATCAGGATAAATGGACTTCCAAGGCTTCAAGTGAGCTTCATAGCATCCTATATGAGTTCAAGAATCCCCATGTCAAGTTTCAAGACTTTCCCAAAAGATTTGCTCAATCATATGATCAGATAGGTTAAAATTAGTCAAGGCAGTCAAAAAGTCAAACTGAGGTCAACTGTGGTCAAACCAAAGTCAAACTTCATGATTTTTTGCCAACATCAAGTATATGAAGTAAAATTCATCATTTGATCAAGGGTTAATCATGATTCATCAAGGAGATTTCAGATCATCAAGAATCAAGAGTTTCTAAATTAGGGTTTTCATAGGAAAAGTCAACTGAACTTTGACCAGCCATAACTTTCACATGCTTCATCAAATATTATCCATGCAAAGCTCATTTTGAAGGAAATTGAATTCTCTACAACTTTGTGTCTCACAAGCCAAGCCCAAAAATACTTCATTTGGAAGGTATGAGCTAAGACATTATAGGTCCTTTCAAAAGTCAACAAAAAGTCAACAACTTCCAAAGAGCATAACTTGAGAATGGTAAAAGATATGGACATGATACCAAAGAGGTTGGTTATAGGACTCTCTAATCTTTCTAAAATGTCCAAGAACACCTTCATAGCATTAAAATTGAAGGATTTGTGCCCTTGCAAAGTTGGGAAATATTTGGGAAGTTTATGAAGCAAATAAGGCCTTAAAACCAATTTTTGCTAAATGAGCCCACCAAATTGCCATCCAATCTTTATAGTATCACCAAGCACGACCCAACCCACACCTTTTCTGATTTTTTACATTTTATTTAATATTTATTTGAATTTTATTCATTAAAATACAAATTAAATTAAAATAAAATATGAAAATCATATATTTGGAAGGGAATGTGGTTCTAGAAGGTCTTAATATTCATTTAAACTTGATTGATACCGTATAAATTTCAGATCATCCAAAAATAGCAATGAGATATCCAAGTTTTCAATGTTTTTAAGATCAAATCTTTTTCAATCTCATGAGGTCCAAAAGTCCAAAGGAGTGATCAAATTCTTGACCTAATTTTGTTACATGGTATATAAACAACACATAGCAAGCAATACACACGATTTTTCTCAGCCTCCAAGCATAAGAACAAGCTTCAAAATTTTGAAAGAAAACTCAAATTCGGTTTGATACTTCCAGCCATTCTCAAGGGATTTTGAAGGTTACATTGTGTTCCTTAGGACTTATAGAACATGAATACATCATCATCATCCTCAAAAGCACGCAGAATCACATAAACCGCATCCATGTTGTTGCTTGTTTTAAATTTTTCGGTTTCACTTGTTTACGCGTTATAAATGACAATTGATCATATATTCTTGTTTGTAGTAACCTTTTGAATGTTTCTGGGTGATTTGATTTAAGTTTTGATGCAGGAATGAGGTTTCGCCATTTTTAGGGTTTTAGAAATTTGAAATCGGGAACCATAGACAGAGGCAATTTCCCATGAAATTGACAAGTTAATTGGAATCATAGGACTGTCATGAATTGATTTATGCTATTAGAATGAATTTATCTTGTATGCAATGCGTTTTTCAATTCGCAGGACCTATAGCTACGAACATAATCCGTCACTACAAGTTCTAGTGATGGAAGAGGTGTCACTAAAACCTAAGTGGACGGCTGGAGCTTGAAGACGAAGTTGCGTGCCAAATTCCCATTTCAAATTCTAATATTATATTTTATGTTATTGTTGTTATATATATTTCAGAAAAACAAGTTGGCTCAGTTGGTTGGACGCGCATGTGGATGGCTTCAGTACCTGGGTTCGAATCCCAGGTTTTGCGTTTTTTTGTTTTATTTATCACATTTACCAGTTTGTATATTTAATAGTTGTTGTTACTCTTGTGTTTGCTAGCACGCGCTAGCCCAGTGGCTGGGTTTTAGGCATGGTAAGGGGGAGGTCCTAGGATCAAAACCAGGCCTCCCCACTTTCTTTTTATCACTAGTTTCTTTTATTTATTAACTTGTTTTTATAATTATAATTTTATTTAAATAACTAATTAAGTTTATATTTTATATTAATCTTATGATATTTTTGATAAATCACCTTAATTAACTTAATAAACAACTTTGTATGTAAAATACTATTTTCTTCTAAATTGTAAATAATTTATGTAAATATTATTGAAATTCTAAATTTAAAAACTAACCCTAATTTTTTATTAAAACCCTAATTTTATTTGTTTTAAAAATTTCTAACCCTAATCTCTAATTCTAATCTCTAACCTTGATTCTTATTTAATTTTAAATATTAACTTAATTAATTTTTCTAATACCTAATTAAATAATTAATTTTGTTTTTTTTATGGTTTATTATTATTATCCTTATTATTTTCATCTAAAAAATTCCTCAAAAAAATTGTTTGTTTAAATCTAAAAAGTATTTAATTAAATTGTATATATTTCTTGTATATTAGTACTAACCTTTTCTTCTTATAATTATTTTATTAACTAACCATTTTAATTATAATTTCTTTATTATATTTATTTATTGTTTATATTATAATGTAACTGCAAAAGCCTTGTAATAGTCGTAGGTTTATTTTTGTCTTTATTTTATTATTCATAAATATTTACATTGCCATGGTTAGTAACTATAGGGAGTGATAACATGTTTGTGCTTTAAAATTAATTTAGAATCACTAATTTAATAAGATAAATATATGAATACGGACACTCACACACGTAAGTCGATCTTTGATCGCCATCTCTCACTTTCTAAGGGTATTCCTCATGTTGCCTAACTATAAGGTCAAGTAAGGTGTCTTAAAGCAAAGTCCCTTTTCATAAAATATCATCAAGTCCCTTTTAAGATTATAAGATCAAGTCCTTTCGATGTTGCCTACGGTAAATGATCTTGTCCCTTCGAATAAAAGATGATAAGTCCCTTCGTATTGCTAAGACACCTTACAGTTGCCTAAACACAGATGACCCTTCACATGTCCCTTATAACATCCAAGGTAATGACTACCTATTCCTTAATAATAAGGATAGTCTTACCATTGAAAGAACATTTAAGAACAGTAAAGATTTAATTTAGGGTAGTTCCTCTTAAGTACTTGCTTACTTTTATTCAAAAATACTTCATTACACTTCACATTTCAAACAAATTTTCAAAAACAAAGTCTTTATATACATCCATACAAGGATCATTATAAAGTACTTAAGAAATTTTTTTAATCACACACTACACTTCTCAAAACAGTTTAAAGTGAGCTAAGTAACTAAGAGCCCATGGATAACCATGGATATAAAGGGTGCTAACACCTTCCCTTTGTATAACCTACCCCCGAACTCAAAATCTTTTTAAGGTCTTTCCTGTTCTTTTATGTCCTTTCCTTTTGGATAAAATAAAAGTCGGTGGCGACTCTTGCTATCCGCAACATTTATAAAAAAGTCAGTTCTCCCACCGTGTTACACAGGGTCATCAACAAGTTAGCATCGCCTGTGATGTTGATGTCTATTGGCATCGACGTTTTTCCAATGCTGGGTTGGGGGAGTATCTCTTTTATGACAGATTTGTTGCCCCCCTCTCTTGGTGCTCGCCAGTTTGGACAATATATCCGCTTGGATGTTGTTCTCGCGCGGGACGTGCCTTACTTCTACGGATGTGAACCGTTTTCGTTTTTCCTTGACCAAGGCTAAGTATTCGGCCATGTTGTTTTTCTTAGCCTGAAAATCACCTCGTACTTGGTTAGCGACCAACTGTGAGTCCGTGCATATTATTATTTCTTCTGCTCCTAGGTCGTCTGCAAAGCGTAAACCGGCCAAGAAAACCTCGTACTCTTCCTGATTATTGGATGTAGGGAAAGACAGGGTTAAGGATGCTTCGATAAGTGTTCCCTCCTCGTTCTCTAACATAACCCCGGCCCCGCTGCCTGACGAGCTAGATGCTCCATCGACGAAGATGGTCCATTTAGATGGAGATGTTGCTATTTGCTCGTTGAAGGTAAGTTCTGCTACGAAGTCGGCCAATGCATGAGCTTTGAGGGCCTGCCGTCCTTCGTATTTGATGTCGAACTCGGCTAATTCTAACGACCATTTAAGCATTCGACCGGTCATATCTGTTTTTCCGAGCATTTGTCTTATGGGTTGGTCTGTTCTGACGACGACAGTATGGGCCAAGAAGTAGTGTCGTAACCTCCTTGATGCGAAGAGTATGGCTAGAGCTACCTTTTCGATTTTTAAGTACCTGAGTTCGGGGCCGTTTAATGCCTTGCTCGTGAAGTATATGGGTTTTTGCCCTTCGGGGAGCTCTCGGATAAGGGTCGCGCTGATCGCCTTGTTCGATACGGCGAGGTAAAGGTATAGTGTTTCACCTCCGTTGGGCCTGGAGAGTACTGGCGGTTCGGATAATGCTTTTTTCAAGTGAGATAAGGCTCGTTCGCATTCTTCAGTCCACTCGAAAGCTGATTCTTTGCGAAGGAATTTGTAGAATGGGAGCGCATGTTGGGCGGATTTAGCCACAAACTGAACGAGAGAGGCGAGCACTCCATTTAACGATTGTATGGATTTCTTAGAGTTTGGGGTAGGTATTACTGTGAACACTCGACATTTATCCGGGTTGGCTTCGATCCCTCGCTCGGTTAAGTAAAACCCGTGGAATTTACCTGCTCGAACTCCGAAGGTACATTTTTCAGGGTTGAAACGCATCTTGCACTTTTGAGCTTGGTCGAACACCTTCCGTAGGTGAGAAGCATGATCTGTTTCTTCCTGAGATTTGACTATCATGTCGTCCATGTATACTTCGAGCATGTCCCCAATTTCAGCTCAGAAAACTTTGTTCATCATGCGCTGATAAGTGGCGCCCGCGTTTTTTAGACCGAAGGGCATAACGTTGTAGTAGTAGTTTCCTGATTCAGTCATGAAGGCCGTGTGTTTTTTGTCGGCCACGGCCATGGGAATTTGATTATATCCTGAATAAGCATCCATAAATTATAGTAGTTTGAAACCGGCCGAGTTGTCGACCAATTTATCGATATTTGGCAAAGGGTAAGCATCTTTCGGGCAAGCTCGATTAAGATCAGTATAATCAATGCACATTCGCCATTTTCCATTAGATTTTTTCACAAGTACAACATTAGAAATCCAGGTGGTGTACCTGGCCTCCATTACAAAGTTTGCCTCTATGATGTTTTCTATAGCCTTTTCGGCCGCTTTAGCTTTTTCGGTCGACTGTTTTCTCCTCCGTTGGGCGATGGCCTTGTGATTCGGGTCGATGGATAGATGGTGGCATGCTACGTCTGGATCGAGTCCGAGCATTTCTACTGCACTCCATGAGAATAGGTCGGCGTTCCCCTTCAGGAAAGCCTTCAGCTGTCTTTTTGCTAATTTTGGGAGGTGCGCTCCGATCTTCACGCATCTGCTCGGATCCTCTCCCAGCGGGATTAGCTTGAATTCCCCATCGAGGATAGGTCGAGCTAAGAAAGAAGAGGGTTGTTGGGAACTCTCGGCCTCATCTGGAAATCTACAATCGAGGTCGATGGAATCGACCCGGGGGAGAGGTGCGGGTACATCAGTGTTCATGGAGGAAGCTGAAGTGGAGGCTTTTGGCTGGTAAGATATCAAGCTAAGGCCTTTAGAGGCTGCTTCGAAACAACGACGGACGGCCTCCACGTCACCATGCAGGGTGGCAACTCTTCCTGAAGTGGTGTAGTATTTCATCTTCAGATGGATGGTGGATGGGACGGCCAGGAGGTCGGCCAGAGTTGGTCGACCTAGAATGCATTGGTATAGAGAAGGACAATCAATGACTAGGAGTTGGACACGGATTGACCGGGCATTTTCTGCGACTCCGAACATGACTATAAGATCGACGTAACCCCACGGTCGTGATACTGTACCGTTGAAACCTTGTAGGTCCGATCCTACGTATGGCGCCAGGTAAGTTTCGTTCAGTTGGAGTGTAGCGAATAGCTGCGAATACATGATGTCGCATGAGCTACCTTGGTCGACCAGTATCCTACGGACGTCGAAGTTGGCCATTTGGGCTCAGATGAGCAGTGGAATGCTGGCATTAGGAGCTCCTCCTAATAGTTCTTCTTTATAGAAAGAGATGGGCACTAAATTGTCCCTGGGAGGGGGGTCCAACGTGGCGTTCAGGGCCGACCCTTTCGCAATTAGCTGGTCGAACTTCCTTTTTATGGAGTCGATCGTGATCTTGTTGAATCCCCCGCCTGAGATCACCATGGTGGAAGGAAAGGCTTCCCATGGGCTATGGGAAAAGAGATAACCTATACGCCCCAGACAGTCGGGCAGAAAGAAATCTTTCGGGCGATAGATGCTGAGGGCCACTTGCATATTAGTGTCCACGGGGACTGCCACTGCTTCCTTGATTTTGATGGCTTCTTGCATCTCTAGCCTGAAGGTCTCTTTGGATTTAGTGAACTGTTTGAGGTGGCCATCTTTGATGAGTATCTCTAATGCATCCATCAGGTGGATGCAGTCCTCGGTGTTGTGCCCATGGCTCTTGTGAAACCGACAGTACTTGGTTTTATCGGTGCCCGATTTGGCGGGTAGTGGCTTGGGGAAGCGCACTCCCGCTTGGCGGAACTCCGAATTAGCACATTCGGACAATATTTTCTCCCTCGACACCAGCAAAGGCGTATATTCACGAAATCGGCCTACCGGTCCTCTTTGCTCCCGCGGTTCATGGGAGCGGTCTTCCTTTCTTTTGTCGTTTCCCCGACGAGATGTCGGGGGTTCATCTGATTTGGAAAGGTTTGCGTCCTCTCAACGTCGAGCATCGCGGACAGAACTAGGTGCCTGTTTTTCCTCGTATTGGATATACGATTGAGCTTTCAAGAGGAACGCATCCAGAGTAGTGGGCGTCTCAATACCCACTACTTGGTGAAAGTCGGTAGATGGGCGTAATCCATGTTCCAGCAAATATTTCTTCATGTCGTCTGTGGTTGAGACCTGTACGACTTCTTTATTGAACCTCTCGATGTATGTTATGAGGGGTTCGTCTTTGCCTTGGATTATGGCCTCAAGTGATGCTTCCGTCTTTGGATGGCGCCTGGAAGCAGTGAAGTGCCTAGAGAAGGTTCGACCAAGCTGTCTCCAAGAAGTGATGGATTCGGGCTCGAGAGTTGTATACCAAGTCATTGCCCATTTCCTCAAGGTGGTCGGAAAGAGACGACACTTGATTGCTCCTCGGACGCCCCTGTAGTCGAGTAGAGCGTCAATGTTCTCAATATACTCGTCAGGGTCGGTCATTCCGTCGTACGAACCCAATGGAGGGGGCTTCTCGAGTCCTCTTGGCAATCTGGCGGCCATGATCTCGGAGGATAGGGGTTCTCTGATATCATCATCGTCGCTAGAGGTGACCGTGCAAGATCTTGAACGACATTTTCGGTATCGTCGTGGGGACGGAGAATTCGATCTGCTTTTCTTTAATCGTTTCGGGGATGGAGATTGAGATCATCTTCCTTTTCAGGGAGGGGAACAACGATCGTCCTCTTGTGACCCGTGGTGATTCTTAGTCGGCACTAGTGAACGAGATCTTCGTGGGGATGACCGACCGCGGTTCCAGATAAAGGATTCGTCGTGGTGGCCCTTATCTTTCTTCCTTCGGGGGGAAAGGCTGCATTGGCCTCAATGCCTTTTGGGTGATCGAGATGATCGACGACCGGCATCCTCTAGACGGGCTATCTTGGCACCGTGTGCTAGGAGCAGGAGATGTGTTTGATTGATTGTTTCAACCAATACAGCGAAGTCTGATCCGGTGGGCGCGACCACGGAAGGTATGATCTCTGGTTGGCTCTCGAGCGGTTGGTCACGCTCGGGAGACGGTGAAGCAGTCTTTTCGTCCTGGCGATCTTGGACGGTTTCTTCGTGTGAGGGGGTGAAGAGATTGCTCCCACGTTGAGTAATGAGGACACCATCAATTGTGCGGGCTTCGCATAGTATGTCGTTAGCGGCTATGGATCTTTATGAATAGTTACTTTGGTTCTTGAATTTCTTTGGTGAAGAAGAACGGGGAAGTTTGTTTCCCACAGACGGCGCCACCTGATCGTACCTGGAGATCAGGATCCGATATGGCCACGTCGAGCGTGGATGAGTGTTGTTGATAATGGAGGGAAGATAAGGGTGTACCTGCAAAGGCACTCCGATGCTAAAGTCAGAAAGCGAACAACGAGTGAGCAAGTACAATATTTTGGGTCAAGATTTGAATACCTGACCCTCTCAAATGAGAGGGCTTATATACTGGTCCAAGTGGGTGTTTATTGGCCCAAATTGTTGGGTATGGATCACGGATCTCGTAATAATCAACAGTGATTAGGAACTAGCCGTTGATGCGAGAAAGGACCCGCTCGACAGTTTTCTACTCGACATAGAAGTCGTCCGACCAATGGCAGGTTGAGCAGTTGATTTATGGGGCTCCGAGCATAGCCATGTTTATTGGGTCGTTGGGCCGCAAGATAGTTATGGCCCAATTCTAAGGGTTGGGTCAGTCCGGAACAAAAACCATAAAAAATTTCCAAGTTAAAAAACTCAAAATTTTCACTATAAAAACATTATAAAAATTTCCAAGCAAAAAACCTCATCAGTTTCACTATAAAACCCATAAGAAAAGCTCCTGGTTAAAATAAACTCAACAATTTCACTATAAAACCCATTAATAAAAGTTCCATTTTTAAAAACTCAACAATTTCACAATAAAAACCATTAAAAAAATTCCAAGTGAAAAATACAACTAATTCAATATGAAAAGCATAAATAAGTTCCAAATTGAAAAACTCAACAGTTTCTCAATAAAAAATATAGTAAAAATTTTCAAGATAAAAAAAACTCAACATTTTCTCTATAAAAACAATAAAAATAAAGTTCCAAATGAAAAACCTCATCAGTTTCACTCTAAAAACTATAAAAAAAGTTTCTAATTTAAAACAACTCAACTATTTAAGTATAAAAACCTTTTAAAAGGTTCCAAGTTAAAAAAACTCAACAATTTCACTATAAGAACAATAAGAAAGTTAAAAAAAACTAATTTATTTAGCTATAAATAATATTAATAAAGTTCCAAGTTTAAAAAAACTCAACAATTTCAATATAAAAACAATAAGAAAAGTTTCGAGTCAAAAAATTAAACTATTTCATTATAAATACCATAAAAAACGTTCCAAGTTAAAAAGCTCAAGAGTTTCAATATAAAAACCATAAAAAAAGTCCAATGTTAAAAAATTCAACAATTTCATTATAAAAACCTTAACAAAATTTCCAAGTGAAAAAACTCACGAAAACGACTATAAAACCCATAAGAAAAGTTCCAAGTTAAAAAAACTCGACAATTTCACTATAAAAACCAAAAAAAAATTTCCATGTTAAAAAACTCAACAATTTCACTATAAAAACATTATAAAAATTTCCAAGTGAAAAAAGTCACCAGTTTCAATATAAAACCCATAAGAAAAGTTCCTGGTTAAAAAAAGTCAACAATTTCACTATAAAAACCATTAATAAAAGTTCCATGTTAAAAATCTCAACAATATCACTGTAAAAACCATTAAGAAAATTCTAAGAGAAAAATACGTTCCAAATTGAATGAAATAACTCAACAGTTTCTCAATAAAAAATATAGTAAAAAATTTCAAGATAAAAAAACTCAACATTTTCTCTATAAGAACAATAAAAAAAAGTTCCAAGTGAAAAAACTCATCAGTTTCACTCTAAAAACCATAAAAAAAAAGTTTCTAAATTAAAACAACTCAACTATTTAAGTATAAAAACCATTTAAAAGGTTCCAATATAAAAAAAAACTCAATAATTTCACTATAAGAACATCAAGAAAGTTAAAAAAAAATTAAACTATTTCGCTATAAATAATACAAAAACGTTCCAAGTATAAAAAAACACAACAATTTCAATATAAAAACAATAAGAAAAGTTTCGAGTTAAAAAACTAAACTATTTCATTATAAATTCCATAAAAAAAGTTCCAAGTTAAAAAACTCAAGAGTTTCAATATAAAAACCATAAAAAGAAAATTCCATGTTAAAAACTTCAACAATTTCACTATCAAAACCTTAACAAAATTTCCAAGTGAAAAAACTCACGAGTTTTACTATCAAACCCATAAGAAAAGTTCCAAGTTAAAAAACTCAACAATTTCACTATAAAAACCGTATAAAATTTCCATGTTAAAAAACTCAACAATTTCACTATAAAAACCATAAAAAATTTCTATGTTCACTATAAAACCCAAAAGATAAGTTCCTAGTTAAAAAAAGTCAACAATTTCACTATAAAAACCACTAATAAAAGTTCCATGTTAAAAAACTGGACAATATCAATATAAAAACCATTAAAAAAATCGAAGTGAAAAATACAACTAATTCAATATGAAAAGCATAAATAAGTTCCAAATTGAAAAAACTCAACAGTTTCTCAATAAAAAATATTGTAAAAATTTTCAAGATAAAAAAAACTCAACATTTTCTCTATAAGAACCATAAAAAAAAGTTCCAAGTGAAAATACTCATCAGTTTCACTCTAAAAACCATAAAAAAAAGTTTCTAAATTAAAACAACTCAACTATGTAAGTATAAAAACCATTTAAGAGATTCCAATATAAAAAAAACTCAACAATTTCAGTATAAGAACAACAAGAAAGTTAAAAAAACGAAACTATTTCGCTATAAATAATACTAATAAAGTTCCAAGTTTAAAAAACGCAACAATTTCAATATAAAAACAATAAGAAAAGTTTCAAGTTAAGAAACTAAACTATTTAATTATAAATACCATAAAAAAAGTTCCAAGTTAAAAAACTCAAGAGTTTCAATATAAAAACCATAAAAAAAAAGTTTCATGTTAAAAAATTCAACAATTTCACTATAAAAACCTTAACAAAAATTCCAAGTGTAAAAACTCACAAGTTTCACTATAAAACCCATAAGAAAAGTTCTAAGTTAAAAAAATCAACAATTTCACTATAAAAACCCTAAAAAAAATCAATGTTAAAAAACTCTACAATTTCACTATAAAAACCATAAAAATTTTCCATGTTAAAAAACTCAACAGTTTCACTATAAAACATTATAAAAATTTCCTGGTGAAAAAAGTCACCAGTTTCACTATAAAACCCATAAGAAAAGTTCCTGGTTAAAAAAAGTCAACAATTTCACTATAAAAACCATTAATAAAAGTTCCATGTTAAAAAACTCAACAATATCACTATAAAAACCATTAAAAAAATTATAAGTGAAAAATAAACTAATTCAATATGAAAAGCATAAATAAGTTCCAAATTGAAATAACTCAACAGTTTCTCAATAAAAAATATAGTAAAAAATTTCAAGATAAAAAAAACTCATCATTTTCTCTATAAGAACCATAAAAAAAAGTTTCAAGTGAAAAAACTCATCAGTTTAACTCTAAAAACCATAAAAAAAAGTTTCTAAATTAAAACAACACAACTATTTAAGTATAAAAACCATTTAAAAGGTTCCAATATAAAAAAGCTCAATAATTCAACTATAAGAACAACAAGAAAGTTAAAAAAAACTAAACTATTTCGCTATAAATAATACTAATAAAGTTGCATGTTTAAAAAATGCAACAATTTCAATATAAAAACAATAAGAAAAGTTTCGAGTTAAAAAACTAAACTATTTCATTATAAATACCATAAAAAAAGTTCAAACTTAAAAAACTCAAAAGTTTCAATATAAAAACCATAACAAAAAGTTTCATGTTAAAAAATTCAACAATTTCACTATAAAAACCTTAACAAAGTTTCAAAGTGAAAAAACTCACGAGTTTCTCTATAAAACCCATAAGAAAAGTTCGAAGTTAAAAAACTCAACAATTTCACTATAAAAACCGTAAAAAATTTCCATGTTAGAATACTCAACAATTTCACTATAAAAACCATAAAAAATTTCCATGTTAAAAAACTCAACAGTTTCACTATAAAACATTATAAAAATTTCCAAGTGAAAAAAGTCACCAATTTCACTATAAAACTCATAAGAAAAGTTCCTGATTAAAAAAAGTCAACAATTTCACTATAAAAACAATTAATAAAAGTTCCATGTTAAAAAACACAACAATATCACTATAAAAACCATTTAAAAAATTCTAAGTGAAAAATACAACTAATTCAATATGAAAAGCATAAATAAGTTCCAAATTGAAATAACTCAATAGTTTCTCAATAAAAAATATAGTAAAAAATTTCAAGATAAAAAAAACTCAACATTTTCTCCATAAGAACCATAAAAAAAAGTTCCAAGTAAAAAAACTCATCAGTTTCACTCTAAAAACCATAAAAAAAGTTTCTAAATTAAAACAACTCTACTATTTAAATATAAAAACCAAGTAAAAGGTTCCAATATAAAAAAACTCAAAAATTCAACTATAAGAACAACAAGAAAGTTAAAAAAACTAAACTATTTCGCTATAAATAATACTAATAAAGTACCAAGTTTAAAAAAACGCAACAATTTCAATATAAAAAAATAAGAAAAGTTTCGAGTTATAATACTAAACTATTTTATTATTAATACCATAAAAAAAGTTCAAACTTAAAAAACTCAAAAGTTTCAATATAAAAACCATAAAAAAAAGTTCCATGTTAAAAAATTCAACAATTTCACTATAAAAACCTTAACAAAATTTCCAAGTGAAAAAACTCACGAGTTTCACTATAAAACCCATAAGAAAAGTTCGAAGTTAAATAACTCAACAATTTCACTATTAAAACCATAAAAATTTACATGTTAAAAAACTCAACAATTTCACTATAAAAAAAATAAAAAATTTCCATGTTAAAAAACTCAACAGTTTCACTATAAAACATTATTAAAATTTCCAAGTTAAAAAAGTCACCAGTTTCACTATAAAACCCATAAGAAAAGTTCCTGGTTAAAAAAGTCAAATATTTCACTATAAAAACCATTAATAAATGTTCCATGTTAAAAAACTCAACAATATCACTATAAAAACCTTTAAAAAAATTCTAAGTGAAAAATAAACTAATTCAATATGAAAAGCATAAATAAGTTCCAAATTGAAATAACTCAACAGTTTCTCAATAAAAAATATAGTAAAAAATATCAAGATAAAAAAAAACTCAACCTTTTCTCCATAAGAACCATTAAAAAAGTTCCAAGTAAAAAAACTCATCAGTTTCACTCTAAAAACCATAAAAAAAAGTTTCTAAATTAAAACAACTCAACTATTTAAGTATAAAAACCATTTAAAAGGTTCCAATATAAAAAAACTCAATACTTCAACTATAAGAACAACAAGAAAGTTAAAAAAACTAAACTATTTCGCTATAAATAATACTAATAAAGTTCCAAGTTTAAAAAAGCGCAATAATTTCAATATAAAAACAATAAGAAAAGTTTCGAGTTATAAAACTAAACTATTTCATTATAAATACCATAAAAAAAGTTCAAACTTAAAAAACTCAAAAGTTTCAATATAAAAACCATAAAAAAAAGTTCCATGTTAAAAAATTCAACAATTTCACTATAAAAACCTTAACAAAATTTCCAAGTGAAAAAACTCACGAATTTCACTATAAAACCCATAAGAAAAGTTCGAAGTTAAAAAACTCAACAATTTCACTATAAAAACCGTAAAAAAAATTCCATGTTAAAAAACTCATCAATATTTTCTCAATAAGAACCATAAAAAAAAGTTCCAAGTGAAAAACCTCATCAATTTCACTCTAAAAACCATAAAAAAAGATTCTAAATTAAAACAACTCAACTATTTAAGTATTAAAAACCATTTAAAAGGTTCCAATATAAGAAAACTCAACAATTTCACTATAAGAACAACAAGAAAGTTAAAAAAAACTAAACTATTTCGCTATAAATAATACTAATAAACTTCCAAGTTAAAAAAATGCAACAATTTTAATATAAATACAATAAGAAAACTTTTTAGTTAAATAACTAAACTATTTCATTATAAATTCCATAAAAAAAATGTTCCAAGTTAAAAAACTCAAGAGTTTCAATATAAAAACCATAAAAAAGAAGTTCCATGTTAAAAAATTACAACAATTTCACTATAAAAACCTTAACAAAATTTCCAAGTGAAAAAACTCACGAGTTTCACTATAAAACCCAGAAGAAAAGTTTCAAGTTAAAAACCTCAACAATTTCACTATAAAAACCGTAAAAAATTTCCATGTTAAAAAACTCAACAATTTCACTATAAAAACCATAAAAATTTCCATGTTAAAAAACTCAACAATTTTACTATAAAAACATTATAAAATTTCCAAGTGAAAAAAGTCACAAGTTTCACTATAAAACCCATAAGAAAAGTTCCTGGTTTAAAAAATCAACAATTTCACTATAAAAACCATTAATAAAAGTTCCATTTTAAAAAAACTCAACAATATCACTATAAAAACAATTAAAAAAAATTCCAAGTGAAAAATACAACTAATTCAATATGAAAAGCATAAATAAGTTCCAAATTGAAAAAACTCAACAGTTTCTCAATAAAAAATATAGAAAAAAATTTCAAGATAAAAAAAACCTCAACATTTTCTCTATAAGAACCATAAAATAATGTTCCAAGTGAAAAAAACTCATCAGTTTCACTATAAAAACCATAAAAAAAAGTTTCTAAATTAAAACAACTCAACTATTTAAGTATAAAAACCATTTAAAAGGTTCCAATATATAAAAAAAATTCAACAATTCCACTATAAAAATAACAAGAAAGTTAAAAAAAAACTTAACTATTTTGCTATAAATAATACTAATAAAGTTCCATTTTTAAGAAAACGCAACAATTTCAATTTAAAAACAATAAGAAAAATTTCTAGTTAAAAAACTAAACTATTTCATTATAAATACCATAAAAAAAGTTCTAAGTTTAAAATCTCAAGAGTTTCAATATAAAAACCATAAAAAAAAAGTTCCATGTTAAAAAATTCAATAATTTCACTATTAAAACCTTAACAAAATTTCCAAGTGAAAAAACTCACGAGTTTCACTATAAAACCCATAAGAATAGTTCGAAGTAAAAAAACTCAACAATTTCACTATAAAACCCGTAAAAAATTTCCATGTTAAAAAACTCAACAATTTAACTATAAAAACTATAAAAAATTTCCATGTTAATAAACAAAACAATATCACTATAAAAACCATTAAAAAATTCCAAGTAAAAAGTACAACTAATTCAATATGAAAAGAATAAATAAGTTCCAAATTGAAAAAATTCAACATTTTCTCAATAAAAAATATAGTAAAAAATTTCAAGATAAAAAAAACTCAACATTTTCTCTATAAGAACCATAAAAAAAAGTTCCAAGTAAAAAAACTCATTAGTTTCACTCTAAAAACCATAAATAAAAAAGTTTCTAAATTAAAACAACTCAACTATTTAATTATAAAAACCATTTAAAAGTTTCCAATATAAAAAACTCAATAATTCCACCATAAGAACAACAAGAAAGTTAAAAAAAACTAAACTATTTCACTATAAATAATACTAATAAAGATACAAGTTTAAATAAACACAACAATTTCAATATAAAAACAATTAGAAAAGTTTCTAGTTAAAAAACTAAACTATTTCATTATAAATACCATAAAAAAAGTTCCAAGTTAAAAAACTCAAGAGTTTCAATATAAAAACCATGAAAAAAAAAGTTCCATGTTAAAAAATTCAACAATTTCACTATTAAAACCTTAACAGAATTTCCAAGTGAAAAAACTCACGAGTTTCACTATAAAACCCATAAGAAAAGTTATAAGTTAAAAATCTTAACAATTTCACTATAAAAACCGTAACAAATTTCCATGTTAAAAAAACTCAACAATTTCACTATAAAAACAATAAAAAATTTCCATGTTAAAAAATTTAACAATTTCA